>JARYGA010054570.1:0-32988 GCA_030545235.1 Helianthus tuberosus | reverse complement strand
TGAGTTTATCCTCTTTTTGTTAATCTTTTTGGAATGTTTACAAAACCTTAATTGATTTACAATGTGATTAAGCGGTGATTGAGTCTTTGTAGTTCTTCAATTACTGCCTGTATTATGGGGTTTTGTATACAAAATTTACGACTTGCGAGTAGTACGTCGATACGACAGTACGTTACAATTGGACAACGAGTTAGCCAATGTGTAACTTGACCATAGCCATAGATCCGGTCGAGTGTCAAGTACTGAATGAGTAATTGTGTAGAAATAAACAATGTGATCGCTCTCAACACTGTCTTAATTAATAAAATGTTTCTTGATTAAACTGCGATTCACTCACCAGTATTTCCGATTGAAAAATGTTTTTAAAACGCGTTTCAGGTAACACAATGTGACAGCCAATTAGTAAAAAGCCAGTTGGAGAGCACTGAAGGCTTGGGAAAAATGTGGCTATAAAAGTTACCTAATAAACGATGTTTTAAATTCAATAAAATAGGGTTTGTCCCTATAAATGTATTGTAATAAGAAACGTGGGTTTTGCCCATGTTATTATTAATATCAAATATGGTGGTTTTGCTCTGATAAACATTTCCTAACTACGGTCCTGATGTAATTTCCGCTGCAAGATTAAATAGCTGATACCACCGAAAATCTGAGCTCGCATCCGCCCGTTCCCGGGACATATAAGGGATCGGGCGGTTGTGACAGACTTGAAGACACTCTTTATACAAAAGAGACTAGTTTACCAAAATAGGCGTGAAACCCACAATTTGGTGAACGACTCTCATTCCGCTTATTCTTCTTTTTGCATGAAATTTCGCCATTTAGCTAGGAGTGAAATCCACATCTAAATGGTAAATTTCCAATTCAAACTCTGGTGGACCCTCGTCAACGTGTCGAAATTAAATTTTGACCCGACGAGTACCAACCACATTAGGGTATGAAATCGTCAAGTTAGGGGTAAAACCCGCACCTTGTCGATTGAGCCCCATTCCTCGATTTTCGATCTCACCAAATTTTCGATTGTTTCAATCGATTAGAGACGTGTAGTAACTGGAAGTGTAAGATACCGTTAATTGCTTCTCGAGGAGAGTATCTTACCTATAGGCCAAAGCACGTTTCTCTAATTTGAAAGGGCTTTCGATTCACTTTGGAATAGTCGACGTTTCTCTACCCGAAACAATCCTATGTTTTATGAGCCTCTCTTTTATGTGATTCAATTATTATGTTATTTTATACTTGTTACCTCGTTCGTTTCAAAACCATTACACAAGTCGCATGTCTCGCGCAATAAAAAACAATAATAATTCTCGTGAACAAACTAAATTTATACTCTTTTTACGCATTCATACGTGTTTATACTTGTTGAATACTTGTTAAATTCATGCTAATTGTGTGAGCCATACGTGATACATCATGCTTACATGCTTAAACTTGCAAACTTATTTTGAATTTATGATCGAGTCTCATCCTTTCCTTCTCTTTCGATCCTTTAGATGTCTTCAAGCGCATCCAAGAAGCTCCAATCAAAGAAGGGTTCTAGCTCCAACTCCATGTCGCAAAAGGATTGCATGAAATTCATGGCCAAGCAAATGGCTAAGGTTATACCTGACATTGTTAGCAAGATTCAACTAAACCCCGATTCACCGCATGGATCTGTCGACTCAAAGGCAGACAAACCCAAATCGACCTTCCATTTCAAGCAATTTATGGCTTGTAGACCCTTGGAGTTTACAGGCAAAGACAGCGCCACCGCCATGATGAATTGGTTCGACGCGATTGAGATTACTTTCTTGCAAAGTGGTTGTCCTGATGAGCTATGAACTTTGAATGCAACGGGAGTTTTTTGTTCGAGGGCACTCGAATGGTGGACTACCGAACACAACAAGAGAGGAAACGAGGTTGCACATGCTATGCCTTGGGACAAACTTAAGCAGCTTATGAAGGACCACTTATGTCCTCCCCATGAACTCCAAAAGTTGGAGAATGAATTTTGGAACCTTACGCAGAAGGGGAGCGACATGGATGGTCTGATTACGCGCTTTAAACAACTAAGTGTCCTCTGTCCTGGACAAATCGACACTGTCCCCAAAACCATAGCCAAATTCATTCGCTATGTTGCACCTTCCTTGACTAACCATGTTGCCTCTGCTAGCCCCCAAACCATCGAAGATGCTTTTCGTATAGCCACCTAACTTAACAACAAATGCGTTCTTCATGGAACCTTCGATAAGGCTCCGTCGAAGAGTGCTCACCAAGCTGTTACCGTTACCACCGATACCACCACCGTTGTTGAACCTTCATCCTCCCAATCCAAGAAGAACAAAGGCAAGAAGCAGAAGGCTTCAAGCCAAAATTATGCGGTCGTCACTCCGCCAAACCCACAACCCTTACAATCAGTAGCCACCTTTACACCCGCAAACACTGAACCACCGAGACAAGGCTACGTTGGTGTAACACCTCGTAAAATCACGTCCAATGATGTATTGACACGTGTAATAAACCCTAATGAAGTCAAATGTTGAATTTAAGGGACTAATTTTTCGAAAAATCGAAAAAATTGATTATGAAAGGACTGGAAGTGTTAGCATACCTAAAATAAGTTTCTAAATAACCTCTCACGATGATTATATTCACAAATGAGCCACTTGTCGATCGAGTGTAGCCGTTTGCGTAATTAATTGAAAGTTTGCGCAATGAAGGGTTAAAAGCGTCAACATATTAATTCTTACCTTTGAGTGACCTTTTAACAAACCGAGAGCTTCATGATATTTAATTATACTCTCGGGAATGCCAAATAATGGCCGTCTAAGGTTTTGATGCCTATAAGTAAAGTTACGTGCAACTTTACAAGTTAGAGGGACTAAAAGTGTCAATATGTTTAATTATACCTTTGAATGACCCTTTTAGCGAACCCAGAGCATCGTGATTTAATAATACTTACAAGAATACCTAATATGGATTAGATGAGGCTTCAATGCTAATAATTGATGAGATGCGCAAGTTTGCACAATAGAGGGGCCTAAAGCGTCAACTTTTGAATCTACGCCTTTCGGTGACCATTTAAGCGAACGGGAGTGTAGTAATATTTAAATATATGCTTGGAAATGCCCATTATGGGCCATGGAAGGCTTGGATATTATTAAACAACATTTCGCGCTACTTTGCGCAATTAAAGGACTAATTGCGTCAAACTGCAAAAGTATGTCAATTCGTAAGGTATCGGACCTTCCGGAATGTGACCATGAGTTAAACATACCCTATTTATCCTTTTTATAGCTTAGATATAGGCTTAGGGATGTTTGGTGCGCAAAAATAAACTTTTAAGTCGTGCAGGGACTAAAAGTGTCAAAAAGTGCACAAGTTTGCATTTTCGCACATATCTCACATTCTGTATATCTCCGGACATCCAAAAATTTATGTAAGCACTAAAATATTTTATTTTAGTGTTTGGCTTGATAAAATTCCATTCGTCGCGTAATTTGATTCGTTTTTCGCGTCCGTCCGTGTTTCGTCGTAATTAGCCGAACAACGTGACCGTACGACCAAACGAACCGACATCCGACATGTTTTTGAGCATGTTTCATGTTCCCTATGTTTAGGAATCAGTGTAGAGCCTTAGAAATGGTTTAACGGGCATTAGATGTGTCGGAAATGACATTTGGAGGTGCAGGGGCCAAAACTGTCAACAAATGAAAGTTGTGCTGATCAGACCTGGTCCTTACGGATCGTATACAGGACCTCATACGGTCCGTAAAGCACCAGCAGACCAGCAGAATGTTGTTTTCAGCTGTTTCCAGTTGTTACAGCTGTTTGTGAGTGTTGCAACTGGTTTTCTAAGCAAACTATGGGCTCCCATGGTTTTGTAAATCAGTGGGCTCGAGGTGTACGGCTGAGATTGAATCACAGTTTACGAGAAACGATCCTAACGGCTCTCAAAAACCTATAAATACCCCCTTGATCATGGCTCTCATTGCTCATTTCCTTCAATCTTGCTCTCAAACTCAAATATGAGGATCCTTGCCATTTGGGAACCTCCTTTTGAGTTATCTTCTGCCTCTTGGACCTTTTATAAGTGTCCTCTCCTTGCTTTGTTCATTTTATTTGGCTCTTAAAGCCGAAAAGTCAAATGTTTCGATAAACGCTTTGACTATTAGCTAGACCTTGTACGGTCAAGCCATGGTTCGCAACGAACATGGCTACGTGATCGTAAGTAGGTAGGTGTTAAACCCTCTTATGGGCATCTCCTAATTACCACGTTTACTTAGTTAAATTGTCGGGTCAAATAAAAGTCAAACGGATTAGTTTTAAATTAAATTCATAACTATTAATATAGACACCATAAAATCAGTTTTCTCACTTTAATAACTTGGTAAATATTAGTTGAACATGTCTAAGCATGTTTAACACGACAATTCTAAGTATAGGCTCGGTTCGGAACCGAAAGTCGCAAAAGTTGACTTTTGCTTTGACTTTCAGTTTTGACCCGATTTAGCTTAGTTTAGATATGCCTTAGGATTCCATTAGGACCATATTATAGGTTAGTATAACCCTCAGAGGTTATACAACTTGGTTCCATAGAAATCCTAGTTCATGCATGTTTCCGTTAAATGCCTAAATGTTGACCGTTATGCCCTATTGACTTTAATATGATATTTTTGAAAATGTGAGGGGACAATAATCTTTATTACTGATTTACAAACTTGTCCCTAAAAATTTGACATCAGTTTGAGGTCTATATTAGGAGTTATGCTTATTAGCGTAAATGAAAAGCTTTTTATTAATTAAACGGTATAATTAGCGTATATCCTATCTAAACCCAAATTTTGATACCAAACTTTTTACCCACTGATATAAAATAATATTTTGGGATTTTTGAAGATTTTTATTTAGTTTTAGGCTGAGCATAACATAGAGTTCTAGGCTTGATTCGGTAATTGCCGGTTTTGCCCTTTTGGCTTATAAATTGAGTTTTACAAAACATTTTAACCCCAAACCTTTGCTACTGATTTTATAAGATAAATAAAACATTTTGAGCTTTCTGGAATGATAAAAAATATCAGCTTTTCGTTAAAAACCCGGAAATCGCTTAAAATCGCCTTTTTACGCGTTTTATGCGCATAGTATGTACTAAAACTATTTTAAATATATATGACTTGATACCTAATGATATTTTAAGTAAAATTTTATACTTTAATAGTAAGCAAAAGTTTTAAACTCAGATTTCCAAATTTGACCTTTAAACCTTATGTGAAATTACCAAAATACCCCTTCGGCGCATAGTTTGGTTATAAATGATAAAATTCACATATGTGTAATACCCTACTGATATAACTTATTAAATTGAGTATTTTTACTTATTAAATCAGACCTGAAACTCAGATTTATAATAAACCTCTTTTATAACCTTTTAAATGACCAAAATACCCATACGGGGCATAATTTGAGTTTAAATTCGTTTTGGGCATAATGGAAGGTATCCTACTGATATCACAACATATTTAAGGCATATTAACTTAGGAAAACTGTTCATGACTCTTTTGGTTACCCGTTACGCACTTTTCGCGTTCGGATCGGCTTATGTAACTAGTTTACATAAATTAGCCGAAACGGGTCAAACCTTATCATTTTCATCTCAAAAATCCAGAATGTGTTTAGTTTACCCTTATTACACAAGTATACAAGCTTGTCGGGTCTAAACCACATTCCATTTCGGTCTTCGCTTAATCATGCGTTTTGAACCGTATCCTCCTTTAAAACTAACCGATCTAAGCTTAGGCTTAATTAAAGACCCGTTAGGAATCTAATAGGTTACTAAAAACCTTCGTTCCAGATTTAGGAGCCCAGTAAAAGCTATCTGTACTTGCTGATTTGATATACGGCTGGGATTGAATTTATATTTAGCTCAGGTAAATACTTTTAACTTATTTTCCCTATACGGGCTTGGGGTACGGTATATACAAATACCGCTTGGTCGGGCATTGAATCATTAGTCATAATAAGGTTAATGCATTGAGATGTTACGTTTAAATTGTTTTGTTTGCTTAAAACCTTTGGGGGGTTAATGACCATGTCTCGGATATCCTTGGCATCATTCATGAAATGGCCACGACCTAAGCACGGGGTGTAGGCGTACACCTGACAGTGCCTATGTAAAAACTGGTAATCCACTTAGAGGAATCAACCTCGTGGGCATTATACCTGTGGTGTGGCTATTAATCTTTAACCTGGTATACAGGCCGGGCTACTGAACGTATAAGAAACATGTAAATCTTTTACAAGTATTATATACAAAAATTATCCCAAGTTATAAAAAGTTTTATGCCATGCGCACTCAAATCAATTTTCTTAAACATTTTCAAAATGAGTCAGTTAAATTGTATTTACCAGTGTAAACTGACGTATTTTCCAAAAAGGCTAAGTGCATGTACTAATCGGAATAGGCTGGCTACTCCTAGCATCAATAAAGAGTCTCGCAAGCTTTGATGCCTAAAGTCTGTTGAACAATGTTTCATTTTAATTTCAATCCGCCTGTGGATCCTTTACTTTCCGTTTGTAATACTTTGTTATTACTTTATCTCGGATTGTAATATAATTATCTTTTGCTTCCGATGTGCATTTATATTGTGTTGTTTGACAATGATGATATCAACTACGTCACGATACTCCCCACCGGGCCCACCGGCAATACGTGGAAATATCGGGGTGTGACAGTTGGATCTCATCCCAAATGTACTACCTGTTTGTTTCATCATCCTACCAACGTACCCTGCGGCAAATGCGCCAACTGTCAGAGGTATGGTCATTTTGCTAACCGATGTCGAAACATCCCTCAAAACAACCAGAATCAAGCTATCGTTGCAAACCCTGTTCCTAACCAGGCTCAACCTCAAGCTGCTCCTATATGAGCATGCTTCAAGTGTGGCGATCTCAATCATCTCGCCAATGTTTGCCCTTAAAGGTATCAACCCAAGCAGCAGCAGTAACCGCCACAACAGCAACAACAAGCTCAACAACCTTCTAGAGGCCGAGCTTTTGTCATCATTGTCGCTCAGGCTCAGAATGGCAATTATGTCATTACTGGTACGTTTCTTGTGAACCATGTTTATGCTTCTTGTCTGTTTGATACTGGCGCCGATAGAAGTTTTGTTTCGTTAGAATTTGAACAATTGCTTATGTGTAAACGCTCTAAGTTGCCAAAATCTTTCGCTGTCTAAGTCGCTGATGGTAAATCCGTCGCTATCGATTCCGTCCTTTCCAATTGTTACTTGATTCTTAACGACCATACGTTCTCAATCGATCTTATACCTATGCAAATGGGAAGCTTTGACATCATAGTAGGCATGGAGTGGCTTAGGCGAGTTCGTGCTGAAGTTGTTTATTCTGAAAAGTTTATCTGTCTTCCCCTTCCAAACGGTGATTCTCTACACGTGTATGGAGAGAAACCTTCTCAAGGTCCCAAACTATGTCGTGTATCCAAGCGAACAAATGCTTACGTAAGGGTACCTTTGCCTTTCTCGCCCATATTGTGGAAAAGAAGGATAAAGGCCCAAGCATAAGCGACGTTCCCGTCGTACGTGACTTTCCCGATGTGTTTCCCGACGATCTTCCTGGTCCGCCTCCTGCTCGTTCTGTCGACTTTCGTATCAATTTGGTGCTAGGCGCTACACTCGTCGCTAAGTCTCCTTACCGTTTAGCACCCTCTGAGATGCAAGAGCTCTCGAGTCAACTTCAAGAGCTTCTTGATAAAGGCTTTATACGCCCTAGTACTTCCCCTTGGGGCGCTCCCGTTTTGTTTGTCAAAAAGAAAGATGGGTCATTCCGTATGTGTATTGACTATCGTGAGCTCAACAAGCTTACTATAAAAAACCGATACCCTCTTCCTCGCATCGACGACCTCTTCGATCAATTACAAGGCGCGACCTGCTTTTCAAAAGTCGATCTTTGTTCTGGGTACCATCAACTTCGAGTCCTTGAAGAAGATGTACCTAAAACCGCCTTTCGTACGCGTTATGGTCATTACGAGTTCGTGGTCATGCCCTTTGGTTTGACCAACGCACCTGTTGTTTTCATGGATTTGATGAACCACGTGTGCAAAGCGTACTTGGACCGTTTCGTGATCGTTTTCATCGACTATATTCTTATCTATTCTGTCGCAACCCCCGATCCCTTATCTGTCCCGGGAACGGGCGGACGCGAATATTCGTTTGTGGTGGTATCAGTTATTAAGTTGGCAGCAGAAATTACATCAGGACCGTAGTTAGGAAACGTTTATCAGAGTAAAACCACCATATTTTATATTAATAATCACATGGGAAAAACCCAAGTTTCTTATTACAACATAGGGATAAACATTATTATATTGAATTTAAAACATCGTCTTTTAGGTAACTTTTATAGACACATTTTTCCAGGACGTCAGTGCTCTCGAGCTGGCTTTTTCCTAATTGGCTTTCACATTGTGTTACCTGAAACGCGTTTTAAAAACATTTGTCAGTGGGAAATACTGGTGAGTGAATCCCAATTTAATCAAGAAATGTTTCATCAATTAACCCAGCATTGAGAGCGATCACAATGTTTATTTCTACACAATTACTCATTCAGTACTTGCCACTCGACCGTATCTATGGCTATGGTTATAAAACACATTGGCTAACCCGTTGTCCAGTTGTGAAGGTTATCAAGTAATGTATACAAAACCCCATAATACCGGCAGTAATTGAAGAACTACAAAGACTCAATCACCGCTTAATCGCATTGTAAAACATTTAAGGTTTTGTAAAAATAGATAAAAGTATTTACAAAAAGTGGATAAACTCACATTGCTATCTTAGACTTCGCTTAAGGGTTTCCTGGCGTTAATCTATAATTTACACAAATGTATATGATAGTATAATAACCCTTTAATTATATTAACGATACCCTTCCCGAGACGGTATTCCAACAACTACGTCGGGCAGAACCACGACAGTCGTTACGGAACCCTAGATCAATCGGGCAGCGTATCTAATACGAAACTGGGGTTATAGTACTTACAACGGAGCAGAACCTCGCTAATTAGGGGGTATTATACTCGGGAATTATGCCTACTATCAGAGAATTTCGAGATACAAAAAAGAAAATGAACGATTTGTGATTATCAGCCCGATGCCTTCTTATATAGGGCTGATTTCTGGGTTTCTCGCGGCCCGCGTAAAGTGAGACTAAGGTCTACGCGGCCCGCGTAGTAGGGGGTTCTAGCTGTAGCTGATCCGGGTCATGACTAGGTTCAACACGCGTTATGACACGTGTCAACTCAGGGTGCGCCATGATCTTTTACCTGTCGCGACCCGCGTAAAGGGTAGCTAAGGTTTACGCGCCCCGCATCAACCTATAAAATCTTGTTTTTATTTTATTTTTAATGACAAATCATAATTTGGACTCGGTTTTCACGTATGGGGTGTATTTCAAGACATATAGGGTATTTTAAAATATATTTAGAGTGTTGGAAAATATTTAGGAGGGTTGTTATATATTCCAAGACACAAGAAGAGCATGAACGACACTTACATCTTATCCTACAACTTCTTCGTACTGAATGTCTATACGCCAAATTCTCCAAGTGCGAATTTTGGTTAAAAGAGGTTCAATTCCTTGGTCACACTGTCAACGAACTTGGTATTCACGTTGACCCCGCTAAAATCGAAGCTGTGAAGAACTGGATCGCACCTACATCTCCGTCTGAAATTCGTTCTTTTCTTGGTTTTGCTGGTTATTATCGTCGTTTTATCACTAACTTCTCAAAGATCGCTGTTCCTTTGACCTCCTTGACTCAAAAAGAGAAACCTTTTGTTTGGGGTCCTGAACAAGAGGAATCTTTTCAAACGCTCAAGGAGATGCTTTGTAATGCTCCTATTCTCGCGCTTCCTGATGGTAACGACGACTTCGTCGTATACTGCGATGCTTCAAACCTTGGACTTGGTTGTGTGCTTATGCAACGAGACAAGGTTATCGCTTATGCATCGAGACAACTCAAGATACATGAGAAGAACTATACTACTCACGACCTTGAACTTGGCGCAGTTGTTTTTGCGTTGAAGATTTGGCGACACTACCTTTACGGTACTACGTGTGTGGTCTTCACCGACCATAGGAGCCTTCAACATATCTTCGACCAAAAGGAACTGAACATGCGTCAACGTCATTGGGTGGAACTGTTAAACGACTACGACTGCGAAATCAAATACCATCCAGGTAAAGCGAATGTAGTAGCCGACGCTCTTAGTTGTAAAACTCATGTCAAGAGTATCCGTTGTTTCCAACTCGTCCACGATCTTCAGAACCGCATACGTGACGCTCAATATTCATCTGTTAACGAGGGTAACCTCTACGACGAGATGCGATGTGGTGCTGAAGGAAGCCTCGTAACCAAATCCGATGGTATTTAATACTATCTCGATCGAATCTGGATTCCAAATCGTGATAACCTTCGAGAGTTCCTCATGAAGGAGGCGCATCACACAAAATATTCTACTCACCCTGGTGCTGACAAGATGTACAATGATATGCGTGCATCCTATTGGTGGCCTGGAATGAAGAAGGATATAGCCACTTTCGTCTCGAAATGTCTCACATGTTCAAAGGTGAAAGCTGAACATCAACGTCCCTCTGGTATGCTCGAACAACTAGAAATCCCTGTCTGGAAATGGGAAAGCATCGCTATGGACTTCATCACTAAGCTCCCTCGTACTTCTTCTGGTCATGACAGTATTTGGGTGATCATTGATCGATTGACCAAATCAGCTCATTTTCTTCCCATTCGTGAAGATTTCAAGGTCGAGAAATTGGCTAGAATCTACACTGATGAGATCATCTGTCGTCATGGTATCCCCATTGACTTCATTTTCGATCGTGATGCTCGTTTTACGTCTCGTCTTTGGCAAACCTTTCAATCTGCTAGGGGTACTGTTCTTAACCTTAGCACCGCTTTCCATCCTCAGACAGAAGGTCAAACCGAGCATACCATCCAAACATTAGATGATATGCTTCGTTCATGCGTAATAGATTTTGGTGGCAACTGGGATTCACACTAGCCATTGATCGAATTCTCGTACAACAACAGTTATCACGCGAGTATTCAAATGGCACCTTTCGAAGCATTGTATGGTTGCAAGTGTCATTCGCCTATTTGTTGGCACGAGATTGGTGAAGTTCAAATCACTGGTCCCGAGCTCATACAAGAGACGACGGACCAGATATTACAGGTTCGAGACAACTTATTGAAAGCCAGGAGCTGACAAAAGAGTTACGTCAACAAGCGTCGCAAACCCTTGGAATTCGAGACAGGTGACTATGTACTTCTCAAGGTATCCCCTTGGAAGGGCATGGTTCGATTTGGAAAGAAAGGGAAACTCGCACCCCGTTATGTTGGTCCTTTCAAGATCCTCGAAAGGATTGGCAAGGTTGCGTATAGACTGGACCTGCCTGAAGAACTCAACAATGTACTCCCTGTTTTTCACGTATCCAACTTGAAGAAGTGTCTAGCTGATGAAGGACTACAAGTTCCTCTCGAAGACTTGCAAGTCAACGAAACGCTTCACTTCATGGAAAAGCCGGTCGAAATCATGGACCGAGGAGTCAAGCAACTGAGGCGCAGTCGAATTCCTATCGTCAAGGTTCGATGGGAAGGAAAACGTGGCGCTGAATTTACTTGGGAACTCGAGAGTGATATGAAGACCAAGTATCCATACATGTTCGGCATTGATCCAATTGTGTGCCAGCGATGGCTAAGTGATATCGAAGGAGTATTCGAGAGAACTCATTGTGATGAAAATGACTACGTAGCTTATGGTACGGGTCAATTAAGAGGTCAAGCGAAAGACTGGTGGGATAACAAAAAGAAGGAGATTGGAAGTGAAGCGGCTAAGGCCATGACATGGGAGGAGTTTAAGACGCCGTTTCTTAAACACCATAGTCCCAAAGCGGTCATAAATAGAATCAAGGAAGAGTTCATGCAACTCAGACACAAGGGTGAATCCATAGACAAGATCACGGGGATGTTTATGGACAAGATAAAGTTCTGTGATGATTTGGTGACAAATGAAGAACAAAAGGTCTATTACTACCATAACATGCTAAGTGCGGAGTATAGAGAGTTCATAACCCCTTCAAAATACGAGACCCTTACCGAGATTGTCAATGCTGCTCGGGAAAGGGAGATCGAACTGAAAAAGAGCATAGAACGGGGTGAACGAAGGGCACAAGATGTGAATCCAAGCCCTACTAAGAAGGCACGAACAAACGAAAGCGCAAAGAAATCTGATACGAAAGGCGGGTCGCCAAGTTGCAGAATCTGCGGGAAGGGTCATAAAGGTGAATGCCGTTACAAGGATAAGCCTTGTCCCATATGCAAGAAAACGGGACATATGGCTATATCATGCCCGGAGAAAGTGACGGTTTTTTACAATTGTTATCGAACGGGTCACAAGAAGTCGGAATGCCCGGAACTGGTTGGAAAGAAGGATGGGCAGGAACCGAAAGGTGAAGCCCCGAAAGCAAAGGCAAGATCTTTTCAACTAACCGCCGCAGAAGCAAAGGTTGAACCTGACGTGGTCTCAGGTATATTTGCTGTAAATTCAATTCCTGCACATGTGTTATTTGATACGGGTGCGAATAAATCCTTTGTTTCATATGGATTTATTCGACATCCTTCATTTGTTCTAACAAAATTACCTGTGCCTTTAGAAGTAGAGATAGGTAATAACAAGAGCTTTATTGTTTGTGATGTATGTGAAAATTGTAAACTGAGCATCGACGATGAAGAATATTCGATAAATCTAATCCCGATGTCGATGGGAGAATTTCAAGTAGTCGTTGGGATGGATTGGCTATCTCGACACCATGCAAAGGTCGTGTGCTTCCGTAAAGAGATAAAACTAACATCTCCGAGCGGGAAACACGTCACCATTTATGGCGAAAAAGGACGCAACCCCATAGTATGCTCAATGTTGAAAGCTCACAAGCTAATGAAGCGAGGATGCAAGGCATTCATGATATACGCTAATGAGCCCGAGAAAGAATCACGAAAGATTGGAGATGTACCGGTAGTACGAGATTATGAAGATGTGTTTCCAGAGGATTTACCGGGGATACCGGCTGAACGGGAAATAGAGTTTGGGATCGAATTGATTCCGGGCGCGAAACCCGTAGCAAAAGCCCCGTACCGACT
The DNA here is from genome assembly GCA_030545235.1 of Helianthus tuberosus. Taxonomy (NCBI): domain Eukaryota; kingdom Viridiplantae; phylum Streptophyta; class Magnoliopsida; order Asterales; family Asteraceae; genus Helianthus; species Helianthus tuberosus. The sequence goes on along the minus strand of JARYGA010054570.1, from coordinate 19,784 downwards.
TGCACCGTCGGAATTACAAGAGTTGATGTCCCAAATTCAAGACCTGCTTGACAAGGGATTCATAAGGCCGAGTGTGTCTCCTTGGGGCGCACCGGTGTTGTTCGTAAGAAAGAAAGACAGGAGCATGCGCATGCGTATCGATTACCGGGAGTTAAACAAACTCACGGTAAAGAACCGATACCCGCTCCCAAGAATAGATGACTTATTCGACCAATTACAAGGCGCGAACTGGTTTTCAAAAATTAACCTTAGGTCGGGGTATCACCAACTAAAGGTCAAAGAAGAAGATGTGCCGAAGACGGCTTTCCGCACGAGATACGGACATTACGAATTCCTCGTGATGTCATTTGGGCTAACAAACGCACCCGCGGCTTTCATGGACCTCATGAACCAGGTTTGCAAGCCAATGTTGGATAAGTCGGTCATCGTGTTTATCGATGATATCTTGGTGTACTCGAAAAGTGAAGCTGAACACGCACACCACTTACAAGAAGTGTTAGAGACACTTAGGCGAGAGAAGTTATATGCAAAATTCTCTAAATGTGCCTTTTGGTTACGAGAGGTTCAATTTTTAGGCCATGTCATAAATGCCGACGGAGTATTGGTGGATCCGTCAAAGATAGAGGCTGTGTCAAAATGGAATCCCCCGAAGAACCCTTCAGAAATTAGAAGCTTTTTGGGGCTTGCGGGGTACTATAGGAGATTCATTCAAGATTTATCCAAAATTGCGTCACCGCTAACAAAGCTAACCCAAAAGAAAGCAAAGTTTATTTGGGGAATCGATCAAGAAAAAGCGTTTCAAACGCTAAAAGAAAAGCTAACTCAAGCTCCGGTACTGACATTGCCGGACGGAGTCGAAGACATGGTGGTTTATTCGGATGCTTCATTATCGGGGCTCGGTTGCGTGTTGATGCAACGGGGCAAGGTAATAGCCTATGGCTCGAGACAATTGAAGATACACGAGAAGAAATATCCCACGCACGATCTCGAGTTGGCAGCGGTAGTATTTGCATTAAAAATGTGGAGGCATTACTTGTATGGGGTAAAGTGCACCATATTCACCGACCACAAGAGCTTGAAATACTTCTTTGATCAGAAGGAGTTAAATATGCGACAAAGGCGATGGCTGGAAACGGTGAAAGACTACGATTGTGAGATACATTATCACCCCGGAAAGGGAAATGTGGTAGCGGACGCTCTAAGCAGAAAAGCGGACTATGTCCCAATACGAGTGAGGTCGATGCAACTCGTGGTGACCTCGGGTATACTTGAACGTATTCGAGAGGCGCAGTTAGAAGCAGTAAAAGAAGAAAATTGGAAGAAAGAAAGAATAATCGGTCAATTGAAAGATTTGTCGGATGGGAATCACGAGTTGAAGACTCGATCCGGAAGGATATGGGTCCCACATACTTGTGGAGTAAAGGCGCTTCTACTTAATGAAGCTCATAAATCCCGTTATTCGATTCATCCGGGTGCAACCAAGATGTACAATGATTTGAAACAAAATTATTGGTGGCCCGGAATGAAGAGGGACGTGGCGAAATATGTGGAAAAATGCTTGACATGTTTACAAGTCAAGGCGGAGCACCAGAAACCATACGGCAAACTCCAACCGTTAGAAATTCCGGTTTGGAAATGGGAACATATTACAATGGACCTGTTAACCAAGTTGCCTAAGACGAATCGTGGTTTTGATGCCATATGGGTAGTGGTGGATAGATTGACAAAAAGTGCTCACTTCATTCCGATTCGTGAGACTTATACGTCAGAAAAGATGTCAGAAGTTTATACCAATGAAATCATAGCACGTCATGGGGTGCCGGTGTCCATCGTGTTTGATAGGGATACCCGGTTTACTTCGAATTTCTTGCAAGATTTCCAAGAGCAAATGGGGACCAAATTGTTCATTAGCACTGCGTACCATCCTCAAACGGATGGACAAAGTGAAAGAAAGATACAAACATTGGGGGACATGCTACGGGCGTGTATAATCGACTTTGGAGGCAGTTGGGATGTTCACTTACCGTTAGTCGAGTTTTCGTATAACAATAGTTACCAATCTAGCATTAAGATGGCACCATACGAAATGCTTTACGGTAGGAAGTGTCGAACCCCGGTATGTTGGGGTGAAGTGGGTCCACGTGAACTCGCCCACCAAGATATAGTACGATCCACGAATGAAAAGATCGATAAAAGAAAAAGGCCACGAATGAAAGCGGCTCAAGACAGGCAAAAGGCGTATGCTGATAAACGAAAAAGGCCGATCGAATTCCAAGTTGGTGACATGGTCATGCTAAAAGTCTCCCCATGGAAGGGTGTTATTAGATTCAGAAAAAGGGGGAAGCTAAGCCCAAGGTTTATTGGACCATTTAAAATTATCGGGAGAGTTGGCAAGGTAGCTTACCGCCTTGAATTACCGGAGGAGCTAAGTGGAATCCATGGCACGTTCCACGTGTCGCAATTAAGAAAGTGCCTAGCAGACGAAACGGCCTATATCCATTACGATGATATCGAAGTGGATAATAGTCTGAATTATGCGGTGAGACCGGTGGAGATTTTAGACCGAAAGGTCAAACATTTACGAAATAAACAAATTGACCAAGTCAAAGTCAAATGGGAGCATAGGAAAGGTTCGGACACTACATGGGAGTCCGAAGAGGAGATGCGCCGTCTTCACCCTACATTATTTGGTACGTACCTCGGTTTCGGGGACGAAACCCTTTTTAAGGGGGGTGGACTTGTAACACCCCAAAAATATAAAACTTTATATTGTAACTATAAAGTATAAATAGACGAGAATTTATTAACTAGGAACTTTTAACCTAGTTAGTTACAAGACTAGAAATAGCCTATAATAGGGTTAAAGGCTACTAAACAATAAGTAGGACAAAGTTGAGGGGCCTAAGTTGACAAAATTGAAACTTAAATTGTTAAAACAAATTAAAGTAAACCAAACACCCCCAAAGGAGGTGTTGGTCGATCAGGGGAAAGACCAGGTCGACACCCCCTTAGCTCCAAACCCTAAAATCACTAAAACTCTCAAATTGGATGTTCAAATCTGGTCCAAAACGAAATCCGAGCCTAGAATCGTGATCCTCATCGCAAGAGGATCATAAGGTATGTAAAATCTGATGAAATCTCTAAACTTGAAAATCTCATGATTTTGGAAAATCTGAAAATTGATGTTGCATGTGTGTTAATTGGTTAGATTAGAATTGATATGGTGTTTAGAAGTGAAACCTAGCCAATTTCATGTGAAATCATGACCAAATTCAGGAAATTCCATGAACACCTTAAAGGTGGGTTAGGGGTTTTACATGATGATGATGGACACTAGAGTTTAGAATGATTATTCTAGTGTAATTTGATTTTAGAAGGTGATTTCAGAAAAGTATGATGTTTAAATGCTATATGATGGCTTTATTGAAGTTAAGTTAACTAAATAGCAAGCTATGAACATGAATATGAATGATGTAGAAATTATGCCCTCATAGTGTTTGTTGAAATGCCTCAAAGAAGGCTTAAAAATAGAAATTTAAGGCTTTAACGCATAGTTATGATGTTTCGGTATATTATGCGAAGTGAGGTCTAAAGGGAGTTCTAAACATGTCTTGAATTGAACTCTATAGGACAAGATACCGGAACGTCGAGTGGACAAGCCGGTGGTGATTCGCGGTTGAAGGGCGTGCGCTAAGGTATGTAACTTGACCCGTTACATTAAATAAATTTAGATCATTGTAATTAGTATAGTTGAATTTTAAAACACAAGTTGCTATGAATTAAAGCGATGATATCGCTATATTGAATATTTGGTCGAAAGTTGGTTAGAACTCGTTGGTAGTTGTCAAAAATGAAGAAATTCCGTAGACAAGCCAAACGGGTCGGATAATCAAGTAAGACATGATTATGCTCCGGATTATGATAGGTCGATTGTTGATTTTGAATATTATATAACTTATTAGAATTACGAGATTTTAATGTATCAATATCATAGAAAACTGAAATCCGAGAGTTGGGGTCTTGGTATAATGAACAAACAAAACAAAACATGGAATTCCAGGTACTACCATAAATTACGGTAGTACCGTAATTTACGGTGGATATTATATGTTTACGGTGTGAGACTCCTGCTTTACGGTGAACCAAAGATTTTCAGGACTCACCGTAAATTACGGTAAAACCGTAATTTACGGTGGAACAGAAAATTTTAATTTTTTTTTATATATTTTAAATTGATGATTGGATCACATGTTAAGTCTTATGTACTAAAGTCAAAACTAATGTTTTAATGGTTTTGACCCTAGGTGATTAGATGGACCTTACGGATGGTGGTCAAGCAACGTCGAAGAACCGAACACGACATTTTGAAGCTTCCGCTATGTTTTAATCTTACTTAAACTTTGTTCTTGGGTTGTAAACGAATTCACAAACAATTTTTGTATGTTCTAACTTAGTCGTTAGTTGACTAAGGTTGTTGTTACTTATGAACTTCGTTAATGAAAGTCATGTTACTTAAACTTTATTTTATTTGAAAAGGTATAAGATTTTACTAAAATCAAGGGTAAAATTTAGGGTGTTACACATATACTTTGAATGATTCTGACAAAATATATTTTGATGAGGAATTTCCAATAAGAGGTGTCAAACCTGACATGATTAAAAAGGTTTTCAAACTAACAGAAATTAATATTTCTGAAATAAAAAATGTAAATATTAATGATAAATCTAAAAAGTACACCTCAAGAGTTCAACAAAGAGAAAACAAGAAAAAGAGTTACAGTTCTAGTTCTGGTTATCGAAAAAAAACCAAACCATAATGGTAATTTCAAAAAGAAAGGATTATGATTTATTCCACCACAAAATCATAAAAATGAAAAATATGTTCGTGACTTTAAATCAAAAATGATATATGTTTCAGGTACATCTTCTGAAGAAGAGAAAGAAAATCTATTCAGAAACCAGTCGAACAAAGAATTCCTTGCGAAGAAGCAAGAAGAAATGAAGATTGCTGATCAGATGAAAGAAACGAGAACCTGTTTAAAATGCAACATTGTTGGTCATATTGCCAAGAATTGTTCCAAGGCAATACCATCAAAACAAGGAGTTTCTCGTAAATTGAAAAAGAAAGAAGTTATATTTGAACCACCAATTGATAGAACAAAACTTTTCAAAAATTCAACTTTTGAGATTGGTGAAAGTTCAAACAGATTTTACAAGAAAAGAGCAAAACTTGACAACCAGAAATGGGTTGTTAAGAAGTCTGTTAACAGTTCTAGCAATGATTCTGATTCATTAAAATCAGAGGAGCTATCGTCTGGTGATGAATCTGATTCCACATAGTCAGAGGAGCCACAAATTGAGATTAAAAGTGAAAAATCAGTGCCGACTGTGGATGATGAGAATTTTCCACCACTTCGGGCTGAAAATTTTAAGAAGAAAGTTGGAAAAGTTGAGATTTCAAATCAATTCTTTTCTGAAAAGAAAGAATTTGATATTGAAAAGGCATTTAACTCCACAGTTCATAACATTTTTGGTAAAATGGTTGACAGGAAAGTTAAGGGAGTCAAGGAATTTTACGAGAAGAAAACAAAGAAGCAAGGTAAAGTATCATCCCTGGTTTGTGACTGGGATGGTACCAATTACGAACAGTAAAATCCTGGACTTGCCGGAGCTCCCAAGTTGGTAATCGCAGAGCATGAATCGGCATCATTCTTATATTGTTTGTTGAAAAATTGAAAATTGGTCATAAGTATGACTTGCCGGAACTCCCAAGTTGGTAAGTGAGGAATAGGTATTGGCATCTTGAGAATTCAACCTACATGTTGTATTGGTTGGTAAGTCATGTGGTTGAAAAAGAGTTTGTGTTACAAATGGTTAATCAAGGTCATTAGGTTGAACTTGATTGGATCATTCTTACAAGTGGGTGAAAGACAATGTGATGAACCAAACTCCTAATCTACAAGTTAAAATCAACAAAACTTATTTTCCGAAAAAACCTTTTGATTAAAACAAACTTAAGTGTTTTGAAATCAATGGGAAAATAGTTTGTTGTGAGGGGGAGTTCTGATTGTTTATGCCAAGTGAATAGGGAATTGAAGCGATTTGATATCGGTTGTCAACTTACTTGTACAGTTTGTTTTCAAATTTCTTTAAATGTGTTTGCATTTTAGGGGGAGTAAGAATTTCATAAAATCCAAAAACATTTGAAAATTTGAAAAAGTCAAAAACATGATAAAATGAAAAATGAGTTTTGGTGTCTAAAAGAGGAAATGATAGTACATCAGTAGACAGTTACAGTATGCTAAAGAAATGTATTGTTTAAATAGCATTAAACAGTCTCACTGATGATATGCGGATATGTTTTTACACATTTAGTAAGCTTTTTCGGGATATAAACTTAAATTCAAACTTGCTTATTTTGTAGGGAACACTACTTGGATATATAGGTAACCCTTGAAATTTCGTTTGAAGGATCCCTCTTTCTGAGATACTAGGTCTTTATGCTCAGTGATATCTGGGGTATTATCCCGGGACTTCTGATTTTGCGGAAGCAATGGCCTAGTCCCCGGAGAATACTTTACTGCTTGCTTGAAATATAGCACCGCCCTCAGCATAAAATGATGAGACAATAAAATTGCTAATCAATGCTGTTGTAAAAAAGATCCTCTAAAGGGGACATACCAAAAGTCGAAGCCGTCATCTCTCTGCTGAACATAAGTTCTGACCTGAGCTCTCACGGTTCTTCGCATTTAACCCCTTACAGATATCATCTGTGGTATACTCACCTGTGAGACTGAATATTGGGATCTGGATACGGGAGTATATTCAAGAGGTGGGACACATGAATGAGTTTAAGTTCAATAATACACCTAACTCATATCCTGAATCAGTTGAAATATGTGTGAAAATTTAAGTGGATCAGTATATTGGCAATCTAAGTGAAGTGTTTAATTCTTAATGTGTAACTAAGCTCAACGGTACTTGTGACTTGTCAAAAACTGGTATGATCCTCTTACACAAACTCACAAAAATATTGTTTGTAAATATTTCTATATTGCATTTCATTTCATTAAAAAAAATCTAAAAAGATTTCAGTGTGTTTTAGCATAAAATTTTGAAAAATACAAAAATATTTTCGACAACTGGTGTTGGAGAGCTGATTTTCAAAATTCCAAGTGCTAGACATGATGAAAAAATGGTTTGGGTGAAATTGTTTGAGATGTTTTTGAAATGAAATGAGAAAAGTTTTTGAAATAAAAAAGTTTTTCCTGCAAGAGGTTCATCAGAGACTAACATTGTAAAATTATTATTTAAATTTCTTATTCACAAGTGTTCATTAGATTGTGAAATTGTTTTTACAAGTGGTCATCAGAAAAATTACTTTTGGGTGTAGAATGTGCAGGATATCTGAGTGATAGAGAGCCAGGTTCTGATACCTGAGGACTCTGTGATTTTAACAAGCCAGGCTGCGATCCCAGCATATCGAAAGGGGGAGTCTGAAGACACCTAAAGGAAGGAGTGTGTTGATGCTGATGAAAAGAGAAGAGAAAGATTTGAGGATGCTTTACAGTGTCAAGATATTTCAGAGAGTTCGAGAGGACTGATAAAGACTGAAGATGCGAAGACTCGACATTTTAAGACTCGTCAACATTCGAGGGGGAGTCTGTTGGTGCATGCGTCTGTCGACTTCGTCTTGTATCGAGTCTTGTACATAGAATGTTAGAACAGGGCATGTATTTCAAGATAAAGGTAATTTCACTTGAAACATGGTGATTCCGCTTGAATGTGCACATATGTAATTTCGAACCAAATCAGATTCCGCTTGGAATCTTATTCCGCTTGAAATCTGTTCAAGCGAAATCACAACCCTATAAATACATGTCCAAGCGAAATCAGATGTAATCTTTTCGGTCAGAGCAACGAAGTGCTGCCGAAGTGTCGTCTCGCTGTAAACGTCTTATAATCAATAATATCGACAGTTAAAGTGATATTCTAGCGGAATTGACCTCAGTACGTCTGTTTCCGCCTTTCGTACTGAGCAAAACTCTTCTGATCGACTCGTTCGGGTCTGAAAACGATCTTACACATGCTTATACGTGTTACAATACTCGGGTTATATGTTACCAATCTCGAATGCATACGCTTAACCGATACCCGAACTACTGGTACTCATAACTTATACATGCTTGTTAACTATTAAATACATGGTTAATTCTAATAATAATAATAATAATAATAATAATAATAATAATAATAATAATAATAATAAAAATAATAATAAAAATAATAATAATAATAATAATAATAAAAATAATAATAATAATAATAATAATAATAATAATAATAATAATAATAATAATAATAATAATAGTTGTAGTAGTAGTAATAATATAACTATGAACGTAAAAAGTTGCTTGAGAAAAAAAAAATAAATAAAAGATTAAAACATTTCAACAGTTCTAATGATGATGATGTCTTAAGTTGTCAACCAAACAAAAAAAATAGTAAAATGAACAAAGACAACAGATGTCTGATCGCAAGTACAAGGCAACATCTTTGCTATTTTATTTTTTTATTAGTTTAACCCCCCTATTTAAGTTTTTTTTTATTTAAACAACTCCCACTAAATTGTAATATCATAATACATATAGTGCACCATTAATATATCAAGTTTATGTCTCAATTTAAAAGAAAAGAAGGTATTCATGGCTGCTCAACAACTTGTCCGGTCACAAGCATCAAGACAACAATTCCCTTTTTTTTATTATTATTAAACATCCAACTAATCATATTAAATGCCAACCAACCCAACCCTAATCCTTCCCTATAAAAACCCCAGTGTTGTCCAAGCCATTTTCACTTTTCAAAACACTCTCAACTCTCTCTAATCACTCCCAAACACTCTAAATTCGCAGCTATAATCGGAAGTTTGGACAGATTCAGCAAGCTTCACTAAAGTGAGCATAACTCACTCGTTTCTTGTCCGTTTTAGCTCATTCTTTTTCCTATGTGCTTGGATTGACCTTAGCTTCGATTCTATGGGTTTTTCACAGTAGATAAGTCCCTGGAACTCCGGCAAAAAGGCTCCAAAGTTCACTGTTCATTTCTGATTTCATCTAATCTTTACTAAACTTGTTCAACTTGAGTCTAACTCATCTCAAACCTATGTCCTTATGCTTATAACCACTTCTATGGTTAGTTAGGCTTAAAAACAAGGTTGAGACATTCAAAATAAGAGGTTAAACCTCATATACATTCTGTTTTGTTTAGGGTTCTTAACCCACAAGTAATGTTCAAGCTTCAAGCTTGATGAAGGTGTGATTATGGACTAACTTGGGTTGTCTAACATAAAATCCCCACATTACTTGATGATTTCTCATAGTGTAGTTGTTTATTATTCTTGTATTAATATTAGTTCATTACCCTCCTTGTATGTTTTTACATCAAGTGTAGTGGTGAACATAAGAGGAGCCTAAATGGAAGCTTGTTCTTCCTACCTCCTACATGATATCCTTGATACTTAGAGGTACCTAAATGAAGATCTTAATCTTCTACCTCATGCTTGAAATATTGGACATAATAATATGTATATAATATATGTAATATATAAACACATAATCCAAATAATCGAATCTTAGATGATGAACTAGTGTTCATATGTCAAAGTACTAGATTATAACATCATATGGTATGATAACTTGTCATGATTCTAATGGAACCTTGTTCCATGAAAACATATAAACTCCTTGGAGTTTCATAGTGTTAAGAACAAGTATCATATGTACTAGGTGATTATTTTCACATGTTATTTTCATATGTTTAAGTTTGTGATGTTTAAATTCCGAATCCTTAAATCTTCCGAATTCCCAAAACTCATACACTTTGTTGCTTCGTGTAGAAGGACTTGGTGTTCCAACCTCCTAATCAACCAACTCACTCGCAGGATTACCAAGTAGAAGACTTGCAAAACCGTGAGTATACTCGCAACCCTCTTTTTATGTTTACCACTTTTTGGGGTGTAACATGTTAAATTATTAAACTACACTTAAACTTATTCTTTATGCAATGCACGAAAACAATCCTTATACATGAATACTATGTTGTTATACTTGATGCTTATACGTGGACCATACTTATGTGATATACTATAGTCATTAGCTTTATACGAGCCTCCATTTGACATGTATAGCGCTATAGGAGTAACGCACCGCCCGTAGACTAGTGGTCATGTTGAATTATATCATTTTGCGTAAACAGAGGGTTGACTAGAAATATTGCAAGCCATGTTATGTTGATCTTGTATAAACTAAGTTGCCATGTGGATTCGTTTTAAACTTTTATACTTATACAAATTCATAAACTTGTATACTCGCCTTTGCTTTTGCATTGAATTGTATTTTAAACATGTTACAGGTTGAGGATGTTGATTGCTATGAAATGAAGTAGCGACGATGCTTAGATACACATATAGACGTTTAGGTTTAATATGTTGTATCAAATTTTGTTATTGTTATGATTTGAACATGTTGTTATTTGAATTTCTTGTAATGTTTTGACAATTATCTATGAAATGAAATCGGTTGAATTAAATATTGTCACAATTAGTGTTATGAAGTCTCTTGCAATCTCGAACTAGTCCCACTCCGATGATTCTGCCATTGGTTGGGGTGTGACATCAATAGTTAGTCTAGGGTTGGAAGATTAGTAGTCAAAGAACAAACTAGTTTGAGGGTTGGTAATTCATATGAGGCCCCTACGGGAAGAATCTACTTAAAAAGATTTAGAAACTAGTTAAGGGTTTGCTTAAAATTGAGTAACCTGGATAGTTATTCGCTCAGTTCATTATTCTATGGTTGCTAGATGTCACACCCCGATATTTCCACATATTACCGGTGGGCCCGATGGGGAGTATCGTGACGTAGTTGATATCATCATAGACAATATACACAATATATTGCACAGCGGAAGGCTTGGTAGATAATTATTATTACAAACCATAGTATCTGAGTGTCCAAAATAAAAGAATATACAGACTGGTTGTAATAGAGATCCACAGGCGGATCATAAAAACAAATACAAGAAACTGAAATAAACAGACTTCAGGCATCTAAGGATTTGCAAGATACTCTTATTTGACACCGAGTAGCTCCAGCCTAGTTTCGTGAGGTACCTGTCACTTAGTCTTTGGAAAATACTTCAGTTTTCACTGGTAAATACAATTAACTGACTCATTTGAAAAGAGTTTATGAAAATTGATTTAAGTGCACAAGTCACAAAACCTTTTATAACTTGGGACAATTCTTATTAAAATCTTCTATACCGATTTACATGTTTGTCATACAATTGGGGCCGGATTGGAAGCCGGTCATAATTAACCGACTCACCACTTATAGAACCTGTTATGGGTCATTTTCTGAGCGTACATATCCTGACTAATATCCTGCTTTTGGTTGTTTGCTTGGGATCAGGTTAGAGGCTGTGGGTTACTAACGGTCAGATGGACTTCTTCTCCTCAAGACTCGGGCGTATCTGTTATGTGAGAGACGTTGAACCCGAAAGACCAGGTCTACAACGTTCGAGTGGGGAATATTCGCCGGATCCCGGTTTATTAGGATAGTTTGTTGCGTTTCTTTTACTATAAATAGATGGGGGCGGATCAGATTAAGGCACGCAACTTACACACACACTTTCGAACACTTTAGCTCTCTAGTTCACTGCAAACACTCTACACAAACACTTGTATTCGAATTACATTGTAACACCTAGTTGATCCGCATCACATCCTGCACTGTATCCTGATATTTGAAGTAATAGAAGAACAAGGCAGCTGCGATTGTCAGCTCCCGAGGTTTTGTGCCGGCGATCTAGATTGATCAAGGGCTTTCCTCGTACATCACGTGTCAACCTTTACTTTTTTGCTCATTGTTTGATCATAGATACAGCTCCATATCCTGAGCCGTATCCTCAAACTATATTTACAATCAACTTGGTAAAATATATTTTTCACGCATATTTCTAGCACACTACCTCACTTAATTAATTTGATCACTTAATTGCTTCGGTAATTTTTGACCAAAACAATTTGGCGCCCACCGTGGGGCAAGTGGTGCTATTTTTGCTAAAAACTTTAGTAAAATCATTACTCGGTTTTCTATTGTCAAAACTTTTTCTAAATTGTTTTCAATGGCCTCGAGATCAAACATGAGCTCTTCCACCATGTCTGCTACAACCTCTGCAACAATAGGTTCGGTGCTTCCACCTCCTCCTCCAAGAATGCAAGCTTCTTCACACGGAACTGAAAGTCATGTAGCTCGGGATGTTATCCCCGCTCCCAGTACCCAGGGATCCGGTCCTGTTTTGGCGTCTAATGATGAAATTCTGAATTTGTTTAGTAGTGTACAGGAACAGATGAGGCAGCAGCAGGAAACTAATCGGATGCTAATGAGAGAGATACAACTCTTAAAATCCGGCCCAAGTAGACCTGCTGAAGAAACTGTCACTCCTATACAGCCTAGGGCTTTGAACTTCAGTTCTGCAGTTACACTGAGGATAACCGGGGGAACATCGTCCCAAGCCATTCTCAGAATCATACCCCTGAGATACCCTCCTCGGTCAGGATGTCAACTGTGAGGAGCTCAGGATATGCTTCAGGATATGGCCAAAATCCTCAGACCGGTAACGTGTCAAATAATAAAATTATTGCTACTAACAACAATGGGCCTTTGCAGGATGCAGGTATGACGTCAACATTTACTAGGGAGCTTCAGAAATTAAAGGACATGATATCCAGTGTACCTGGAGTGGTCCAGCCAATTCCGGAAGTATCCCAAGACAGCTACAGGATATCCCGCTTTGCATATCCTATCTGTGATGCTGAAATCCCAAAAAGATTTCAGACCCCCAACATGAAACTGTATGATGGGACTACGGATCCTGAAGAGCATATTGCCCAGTATAGAGAAAGAATGGAGATTAACCCTATCCCTCCAAAACTCAAGGAAGCATGCTTGTGCAAGGGTTTCGGTTCTACCTTGACAGGATCGGCCTTAAAATGGCTGTTAAATGTTCCTCCTCACTCAATTACTTCGTTTGCTTATTTGGTTAATTTATTTAATAGTCAGTTTTCTTGCAGTCGGAGTTTTGAGAAACTAACCAGTGATCTTTACAGGATAACTCAAGGACCTCAGGAATCCTTGAGGGATTATGTGAACAAGTTTAGTCGGGAATCCTTGGATATCCCACATCTTGATGTTGCAACAGTTGTGCAGGCTTTTAAGATGGGGTTACAAAAGGATTCTCAGTTTTATCAGGATCTTGTAATGAATCCCTACAGGAATCTGGACGAAGCTCGTAACAGGGCTTTGAGATATACCCGCTTAGAAGATAATAAAAAGATGCAAGAGAGGATGAATTCTACCTCGACCTACGAATCAACCAACAGGAAATCAGAATCCTCGTATAAACCATTTTGCTCGAAGCCATATGGCAGAAATGATAACAAGAAAGTGAATGCTGTTGAAGACGAGGATCCTGAAGAATATCCTGAATTATCTGAATACTGCTTTTCTGTTAATATACCTGAGTTAATGTATGCTATGCAGGGTTTAGGAGACAAAGCCAGGTGGCCTCGAAAGAATCAGCAGAAGGCTGATTGGAAGGATAAATCCAAATGGTGTGCCTTCCATGAAGATTTCAGACATGTGACCGAGGATTGCATTGCTCTAAGGAAAGAAATAAGCTACCAATTAAGCAAGGGGTATCTGAAGGATTTGCTGGGAAAAAAGAAGAATAAAGGGCAGGATCCTGAGAAGGATCCTGAACGAGCAGCATCACCCCCAACAGATGCCAAAATAATTAACTTTATTTCAGGAGGATCCGACATTTGTGGGACTTCGTATTCTGCGGCCAAGAGACATGCAAAGGAAGCTAAGACTGAAAGGGGAGACAAACCAGCTAGGATGACTACCCTTACAACCGATAAAGTGATCACTTTTGATAGTGATGACATGGATACTGTCCAGGATCCTCACCATGATGCTCTCGTAATAACATTATATGTTGCTAACCATTTTGTACGCAGGATATTAGTGGACAATGGTAGTTCTGTCAACATAATTCAGCTGGAAACATTGAAGAGGATGAATGTATCTCCAATGGACATTACTTCGAAGTCCACTGTGCTCGTTGGTTTCAGTGGAGAAGCTAGGAATACCGTAGGGGAGATAAAGTTGCCAGTATATATTGAAGGGGTCAACTCGATACAACACTTCTGTGTGATGGATTCCCTATCCTGTTATAACATCATACTAGGCAGGCCATGGATCCATGACATGAAGGCTGTGCCATCGACTTATCACCAGTGCATCAAGATTCCTACCCCTTGGGGGGTCGTCAAAGTTGATAGTGATCAGCAGGAGGCGAAGGAGTGCTACTCATCCTCAATGAAATCCTCAACCAGGCCTAATTCAGCATAGCAATTAAAGATGCGGGCCCAGGATATCGTGGAGGCTTCAGAGCAGGATATGAAGAAAGTTATCCTGGATCAGGATAATCCTGATATCTCGGTGCTCGTAGGAACCAATATCCCCCAGGATATTGAAGAACAATTAACTAACTTTTTGAAGTGCAGGATGTCAACATTTGCATGGAAGCATGAGGATATGACAGGTATATCCAAAGACATTATTACTCACAAGCTTGGAATTAAGTCCTGAACGAAGGAAGTTTGCTCCTGAACGAAATACAATCATACAAGAGGAAGTTGAAAGATTGTTGAAGTCCAAAATGATCAGAGAAGTCAAGTTTCCAAGATGGCTGGCAAATGTAGTCGTGGTACATAAGAAAAATGGGAAATGGAGAGTCTGTGTAGATTACACGGACTTGAACAAGGCTTGTCCTAAAGACCCATTTCCTCTTCCCCATATTGATGCAATGGTGGATGCTACTGCCGGGCATGAGATGTTAACGTTCATGGATGCATCCTCAGGATTTCAGCAGATTCAAATGGAGCATTCGGACCAGGAGGATACTGCCTTCATGTCACCAATAGGTATTTATTGTTATACTGCTATGCCCTTTGGTTTGAAAAATGCAGGTGCAACATACCAGAGGTTGGTAAACATGATGTTTAAAGACAAGCTGGGGGACACCATGGAGGTATATATTGACGATATGGTGGTGAAATCTAAAAAGGCTAAGGATCACCTCCAGGATATCAAGGGAGCATTTCATATCCTGGATCAGTATAACATGAAACTGAATCCTGCTAAGTGCCATTTCGGAGTGGGGGCAGGAAAGTTTCTAGGATATATGCTGACCAAAAGAGGCATAGAGGCGAGCCCGGAGCAGACTAGAGCTATCCTGGATATAAAATCACCTTCGAATATGAAGGATGTTCAACGGTTAACAGGCCGAGTAGCAGCATTGAACAGATTTATTTCAAAATCCTCGGAAAAATGCAAGGAATTTTATGATATCCTCAAGAAGAATAAGAAGTTCGAATGGGGAGCAAAGCATGAAGCAGCCTTGCAGGATTTGAAGCGATATCTCTCGACTGCACCTCTATTGATGAAGCCTGAAAATGGTGAACCACTATCCCTATACCTCGCTGTATCAGGGAATGCTGTAAGTGCAGTTCTTATAAAGGACCATGAAGGTCAGCAATATCCTGTCTATTATGTTAGTAAAAGTTTACTAGATGCTGAAACTAGATATTCTCATCTAGAGAAATTGATATTAGCCCTAGTTATGGCATCAACAAAACTTAGACATTATTTTGAGACACATAGGATTCATGTTAAAACCAATTATCCTGTCAAAAACGTGCTTAGGAAACCCGAGATATCGGGTAGGATGGCTAAGTGGTCAGTAAAACTGAGTGCTTATGACTTAGTATATGAGCCTAGAAATGCCATAAAGTCTCAGGCTTTAGCTGACTTTGTAGCTGATTTCAGTAGTGATATTCAAAATGAAGTAGATTTAGAAGTACAACAGCTAGGAGAAAACTTAGAATGCTGGACATTATATACTGATGGTGCATCTAACGTAAGAGGTGTAGGTTTAGGTATACTACTAAAATCGCCACAGGGGGACATATTACCCCAGGCTATTAGGTGTGAATTTTCTGCTACTAATAATGAGGCAGAATATGAGGCTTTAATTGCAGGATTAGAGTTGGCTAAAAATATGAATATCAAGAATTTGCTAGTATATGTTGACTCATTGTTAATCACTAATCACTTTAATGGAACCTATGCAGTTAAAGGAGATAAGTTAATCGAGTATCTCGAAATTCTCAAAAAATTAGCAGGATATTTCGATATTTTTACACTTGAACAGGTACCAAGAGAGGATAATGCTGAAGCTGATGCCTTGGAAAATCTAGGATCATCGGTCAGGATACCGGAAGGAACCCGAATACCAATATTACATATCCTATATCCTACGACGAATCCTCAGGATAAGGAAGTAATAAGTATTCAGAATCCTGATGAGGAGTATCCTGAGGAGGATCCTAAGTCCTGGACGGCTCCAATCATGAGATATCTCAAGGAAGGACACATCCCAAAGAATGAGAATCCTAAAGCCTTTAGAATGAAGGTATCACGATTCACTGTTATAAATGATGTTTTGTATAAGAAATCTCTTCCAGGACCATATCTGAGGTGCTTGGAGGATCCCGAAACCAAAGAAGTACTTCAGGATATACATGAAGGGGATTGTGGTAACCATACTAGGGACAGGTCCTTATTCTCAAAAATATTAAGGACATGATATTATTGGCCGACGATGAGGAAATATGCCACATAATATGCTCGAAGATGTGATGCATGTCAAAGACATAGTAACATATTACATCAGCCTGCTGAACCGCTGTATCCTATTGTTTCCCCTTGGCCGTTTATGAAGTGGGGTATGGGTATAGTGGGAAAGCTTCTAAAGGCTCCAGGAGGAAAGGTTTTCATGTTGGCAATGGCGGATTATTTCTCGAAGTGGGTTGAAGCAGAAGCATTTGTTCAAGTTAGAGATCAGGAAGTGGTATCCTTCATAAAAAGGAATATCCTGACTAGGTTTGGAGTACCAGCTGAGATAATTTGTGACAACGGATCTCAATTTATAAGTAAAAGGACTACTGACTTTTGCAAGAGTTGGGGAATCAAAATGATTACGTCCACCCCGGTACATCCTCAAGCAAATGGACAAGCTGAATCCTCAAACAAGATAATTGTCAACAACTTGAAGAAGAGATTTGGGGCCAAGAAAGGAAGATGGGCAGAAGAACTACCCTTTGTTTTGTGGGCTGATAGAATGACAGTAAAAAATGCAACTTGTCAAACCCCATTTTCCTTAGTGTTTGGAGTAGAAGCGGTGATCCCGACGGAAATGGTGATACCTACAGCAAGATCCAACCTCAGGAATCCTGAGCAGAATCCTGAAGTCCTATGCCAGGAACTGGATACTATTGATGAGACAAGAGATGCAGCAAGGCTAAGGATGGCAGCATATCAACAAAGGATATCCAGAGCATACAACAAGAATATAAGGACTAGAAGGTTCAAAGTTGGAGATTGGGTGTTAAGAAAGGCTTTTCAGAATACTACTAATCCTGCAGATGGAAAGCTGGCTCCAAAATGGGAAGGACCATATGAGGTTGAATCAGAATCAGGAAAAGGTGCATACCGACTCAAGAATATAGAGGGGGATATGCTCCCGAGATTTTGGAATGCTATACATCTAAAACTCTATTTCAAGTGAGTATGGAATTTAAATGCCAACTCAGGATGGTATGAATTCTGTCTCTTTTATTAAAATTTTATATTATTTACTATTTTGAACCTATTACTGACTTAAGCATCGGAGGGGTGTTAGCCAGCCTAACACCCACCTTAGCTCACAATTGTTTTGCAGTATATGCTTCGGGATATAGCTCCAGGATGCACACTCAGGATACTTCGAAAGATTAGAGGATTGGCCCCCTCTCTCACGTATAAGGGATCCTGATCCCTTCACAGGTTTAAAGGTATTCACCTTTCTTCCGAATTGGGTTTAAACACCCCGCCTGGAGCGCAAGTTATTCGGGAATAGTTCAAGGTGGCGGGACCAGTCCATGTAAAAGTGGCTGACAATTTCGTTACTATTGGCTATATCCTGAATCCTAAAGGTATATGAGGATTGATCACCCTCTCTCACGAAAGGGTATTTTCATACTCTCTAAGGTTTAAAGGTTTTCACCTTTCTAAGTCTTGGAGTTTATACACTCCCGCCTGTAGCGCACGAAAATTTGGGATTTCCCCCAGGATACGAAGGATTTATCTCCAGTACATTTTGGGTTTTACCCCTGTAACACAAAAAATTGTCTATACAATTGGAACTAGTGTTCAAAAATTTTCTAAGTGTTTGAGGACTTCATGCACAGGGGACATTCCATTTAAAGCAATCATATGATGCATAAAGGATTAAAGATGAACTAAGAGTCTCGAATTGGGGACATCTTAGTAGGAGAAGTCGCAAAAGAGATTGGAGGTTAATACTTGGGTTAGACTCAGTTCCTGGTATGATCTTTCCTTTGTAAACCTTACATACATTTTATAACTCAGGTTAAAGTTTAAGTATCCTGAAAAGGATATACCTTCAGGATATATCTTCAAAATGTGTTTTTGGGATGCGTTTCGGGATATTTGATTGAAAAATTTGGAAGTGATACTAGTTTGAAATTAAAACCTTGATCAAACAAGTAATGTCAAAACAGGTTTTGGAAAGTGGACTATCTAATATTCTTTAGAAGTTTTCTCTAAAGTTGATTGAATTTTTAGAAGTTCTATTTAATGAAAGCTTTCATAATATATCACTGAGTATATTGATCAGGATATTTTCAAAAGATAGTTGTACAAAATTTTGCAAAGCTAAAATCTACATTGAGGAATGCATGATAGAAATTAAAAGGCAACAACAAATAAGACAAAAGGAAGTTATATTATTAACATGTCAAATGTTGTGCTTTTGGTTTCATCTCAAACCGAGGCCCATCCACCAAAAGCACAATTAGTCTATACCATACTTACGTAATAGTTGAAGGTTCTATCTCAAAACGGGACCTGTCCACCTTCAACCGTTACGATATTCAAAACAGGTTATACTAACCGATGACCAAGGGCTTCATCCTGAAACCCAGGACCCATCCACCTTTGGTCATCTGTAACACCTCGAAAATTTACGTCCTATAAGGTGTTGACACGTGTCATAGGTTTGAACGTGTGAAAGAATGTTCTTGAAGGACTAAAGTTGACTAACAGTGAAACTGTGTACATAGAAGGGTTCAAAGTGTCAACAATGAATAAATATACTTTGCAATAACCCTACATGATGTTTATAACCTTAAACGAATAAATCATGGATCATACGAAGCGAATTGTGAAAGAAAGTGAGAGATTACAAACTACAGGGGTTAAATGTGCCAACATGTTTAAATTATACCTTTGAGTGACCTTTTGACAAACCCGAAGCTTTGTAACGATTAATTATGCTCACAAGAATGCACCATAAAAATTTCACCAAGATTCGTTACCGTATGAGAAAGTTATGATAGAATCCGTGTGTAAGGGTTAGAAACGTCAACATTGAAATTTAGGGCTTTTCGGGTGACCACAAAGTTACCCGAGGACTTAACAAAGAGGGTATAAGCCTTAAAGCCCCACATGTCAAATATAAAGTCTCAAAATGCAAGAGAACCAAGTGAAAACGACCTTTCGGGGGATCAGGGACTGAAATGCAATTAAAGGAAACTT
>JARYGA010054569.1:0-69531 GCA_030545235.1 Helianthus tuberosus | reverse complement strand
GTGACCGGATTGGAATGTGATTTAGACCCGACAAGTATGAAGACTTGTTTAAAATGGGTAAACTAAATACATTCTGGATTTTGAAGTAAAAATGATAGGTTTGACCCGTTTTGTTCAATTTATGCAAACTAGTTACATAAACCGTACCGAACGCGTATAAGCATAACAGATAGCCGGATGAGTCAAGCACAAGTTCCATAAGTTATTATGCTTAAAATATGTTGTGATATCAGTAGGATATCAACAATTATGCCCCAAATGAATTTAAACCCAATTTAAGCCCGTAAGGGTATTTTGGTCATTTTAAAGTTTATAAAAGAGGTTTAAACATAAACTGAGGTTCTGGTCTAAAATTTCAGTAAAAATATTTATTTTATCATGTTACATCAGTAAGATATCACATATGTGTGAGGTTTACCTTTTATGGCCAAACTATGCACCGTAGGGGCATTTTGGTCATTTCACATGTGTTTTTAAGGACAAAATTGAAAATCTGAGTTCAAGACTTATACAGGACAAAATTGAAAATCTGAGTTCAAGACTTATACTTACTGTTAAAGTATTAAAATTTATTTATAAAATCAGTAGGTAATAGTCTTAGGTGTTAGATATGGTTTTAAACTATACTATACGCCTAATTTGCGTAAAAGTCGATAATTGACGATATTTAAGATGTTTATGAAAATATGAGATTTTGATCAGCCTTAAATGTTTAAAATATTTTATTTAACATATAATATCAGTAGGAAAAGGTTTGGCATGTAAATCATATGTTAATCTCATTTTATGAACGAAAAGGGTATTATCATCAATTATCGAATTATACGAGAACTCAATGATATGGTCAGTTTATAATTTGACCAAAAATTACAATAATCCTTAAAAATAATATCAAAACAGTAGGTAATGGGTTTGGTGCCAAAATTTGGGTTTAAACATGATTTATGTTAAAAATGTAATTTAATTAACAAAAAGTTTCATTTTATGCTATCTTGCATAACTTTAGTTTGAGACCAGAAACTGATGTCAAATTTATTTGACATACCTATATATCAGTAATAAAGCTTTTTGTCCTCTCACATTTTCAAAAATCTCGTTTTTATAACATAAGGGCATAATAGTCAATTTTAAGCAAATAACGGAAACATGCAATGAACTATGATTTCTAAGGGACCATGAAGTATAACCTCAGAGGGTCATACTAAAATATAATATGGTCACAAAGGAACCCTAAGGCACAAAGAAACTAAGCTAAATCGGGTCAGAACTGAAAGTCAAAGCAAAAGTCTACTTTTGAGACTTTCGTTTGCGAACCGAGACTAAACTCAGAATTGTCGGGTTGAACATGTCTAAACATGTTCTTATAATATTTACCAAATTATTAAAGTGATAAAACGTATTTTATTGCTTCTATATTATCAGTTATGAATTCTTTTATAAAAACTGACTCGATTGACTTTTCGGTTTATTACTTTGACCCGACAATTGACTAAGCAAATGTGATAATTAGGAGGTGCCCTTTTGAGGGATTAACACCTACATAATTACCAACACATAGCCACATTCGTTTTGAATTATGGCTGGACCGTTTAAGATTAAACTATTAGTCAAAGCAGAATTACGCTATCTTTGACTTTCGGTCCTTAGACTAAAAAAAAACTAAACTACATGAACCAAGAACGCTTACAAGGGTCCTTAGCACGAAAATTTGAACTTAGAGAGCTTCCTTAATGATCAGGATGCTCCAGAGAATGCTCCAAAGCTTGAGTAAGTGAGGAGTGTGAAAGATTTGAAATGAACAAGAATTGTGGTTGCTTCAATGCTCTATTTATAGTGTTTGAGAGCAGCCCCAGATCATTCTAGCTGTTACAAGATGTTTTCTGATGAGTACAAGTGTCCAAGGTGGTTTTTAGAAACCATTAGAACCCATAGAATTCGAGTTATGGTTGGATTGGAGAAGAAACATGCATAACCTGCAGCTGTGTAGGTCTGTCTGTCGAAGAGAGATCGTCGCGTCGCGCGACGCTATGCGTGACCAGCTCCACAAGTTTGAAACTTGGCATAAATGGCCCCTACATCTTTTTAAGCATAAAATCTTTTCTTTTAAGCACAATTAACCCCTCTAGTTAGTATATGGATGATCTTGAAGGTATAATCAAACACCGTTAGGTCCGGTTTCGTTAAACGATAACCGAAAACACTAGTTTCACCTTGTTGACGCTTTTAACCCTTATTTACGAAAGTTAGCGTAGTTAATACCTTGGTTTTAAAATGCGCGCATGATGCGCGCATAATGCGTGATGCGATGCTGAAAGCGCATCAAGTGTAGCGATGCGTTAAGACTCCCTGATGCGAGATTGATGCGGCGAAATCGCATGATGCGACCCTTCGCATGATGCGCTCTGTTGCTTGCAATATGAACCGGGTTGGATTTTCGACTTGCAAGTAAGATTTTTGCTGTTTTGAAACATTAGGGAGTGTTTTAGTTGCAGGTTTCATGGAGTATTTCGTTGAATGTAAGAAAGAAAGAAAAAGAGAAGAAAGAAAGAGGGTGAGAGACTTAGATCTGATTTAGAAGTAAATAGATTATAGAATGATGTGTCCCTCTTTAATTGGCTGATAATTAGTGTGTTGCAGTAAGTAAACTTTACTTTTTCTGCAGCATTGAAACTGTGCACAACAGTCAAAGAAGTTAACTTTTTTTTTTCTTTTTTTTTCTTTGTTTCCCCCTCATCCTTTTTGCTGATTTTCATTTTGTTTTTTTATTTGTTTTCTTTGATTATTATAATGCTTAATTGTTACATATTAAGTTTTTTTGGTATGTTTTTTTAACTTTTTATGTTTAACTTTAAGTTTTCTTTAAAAATGTGTTAGAAGGATGGTTTTATGTTTAAGCATCATCGATTTAAAAATTGTTAAGTATAATTATTATTTAGTGATTTTTTAATAACAAACGCATCGCATACGTGATGCGCGTGCATCACGCATCGGGTTTTGGAGCCAAAACGCATCGGAGCGCATCGCGCATTTTAAAACCAAGGTTAATACCAAACGATATCGAACCCTCGTGAATTTATCGTCACTTATTCTTGAAAGTATAATCACTCGTCACAAAGTCCCGGGTTCGTTAAAAGGTTACTCAGAGGTAGTAAATTAACATGTTGACACGTTTAACCCCCCCCCCCCCCCCCCGTGTCTTGTAAACTTTCACTTTCTTTCACAAACGGCTTCGTACGTTCCATAATTTATTCGTTTAAGAGTACAAACATCGCGTACGGTTATTGAAAGGCATAGTTTTTATATGTTGACATGTTTGACCCTTCCACACACATCTTTTCTTTATTTGTCAACTTTAGTCCTTCGAAATCAATTCATTACATGTTTATGGTTCATGACACGTGTCATTATTATATTGGACATGATTTTGCGAGGTGTTACAACGCTTCATGCTTGTTTGATACTGGCACCGATAACTGTTTTGTATCGTTTGAATTCGAAAAGCTTCTAAAACGTAAACGCGCTAACCTCCCCACGACATTCGACGTAGAAGTTGCCACCGGAAGAACCGTTACTGTTAGTTCCATTCTACATGATTGTACCCTTGAACTCAACAATCACGTTTTCCCGATCGACCTCATACCTATGCAACTGGGTAGTTTTGACGTCATAGTAAGCATGGATTTTCTTCGCGAGAATCGTGCCGAAGTTGTTTCTTTCAAAAAATGATTCGCTTCTCCTTTTCAAACAGTGATCAATTATGTGTCTACGGTGGAGTACTCTCGAAAGAGTTGAAGCTTATGTCGTGTGTCCAAGCGAGCAAGTATTTACGCAAGGATTACGTCGCTTTCTTAGCCCATATTGTGGAGACGAAGAACGAGAAGAATACTGTGAAGGACGTTCCTATTGTTTGTGATTTTTCTAATGTTTTTCCTGACGATTTACCTGGTTTACCCCCTACTCGTGATATCGATTTCTGTATTGATCTTATCCCTGGTGCTACTCCTGTTGCAAAAGCTCCATATCGCCTTGCACCATCCGAAATGCGCGAGCTCTCCAGCCAACTTCAGGAATTGCTTGATAAAGGCTTTGTACGCCCGAGCACATCACCATGGGGCGCACCTGTCCTTTTTGTGAAAAATAAGGATGGATCGTTCCGAATGTGCATCGATTATCAGGAACTTAACAAGCTTACCATTAAGAATCGCTACCCGCTACCCCGGATCAACGATTTTTTCGATCAACTCCAAGGCGCTACGTGTTTCTCGAAGATTGATTTACGTTCCGGCTATCACCAGTTGCGAATACAAGAGCAAGACATCCCGAAAACTGCTTTCCGCACTCGTTATGGTCATTACGAATTCGTGGTCATGCCTTTGGTCTCACAAACACACACCAGCGGTCATCATGGACTTGATGAACCGTGTGTGCAAACCCTTTTTGGATCGCTTCATCATTGTGTTTATCGATGATATCCTTATCTACTCGAAGTCGAGAGTCGAACACGCGCAACATCTTCGTTTAGTTCTCGAGCTTCTTCAAGGAAATTGCCTCTACACCAAGTTCTCAAAGTGTGAATTTTGGCTCAAGGAAGTTCGATTCCTCAGTCATTTCGTTAACAGTCAAGGAATTGATGTCGATCCCGCGAAGATAGAAGCTGTAAAGAGTTGGATAACGCCAAAGACTCCATCCCAAATCCATTCATTTCTCGGATTGTCGGGTTATTACCGTTGATTCATCGCCGACTTTTCTAAAATTGACCATGCCTCTTACCGCTCTAACTCATAAGGACAAACCTTTTATTTGGGGCTCTGACCAGGAGGATGCCTTTCAAACTCTCAAGCGTATGCTTTGCAATGCTCCTGTCCCACACTTCTCGACGGAAGCGACGATTTCGTTGTTTACTGCGATGCCTCCAACCTAGGTCTTGGTTGTGTTCTTATGCAACGAGACAAGGTTATCGCGTATGCGTCTCGACAACTCAAGGTTCACAAGAAGAACTACACTACCCACGATCTTGAGCTCGGAGCAGTTGTTTTTGTGTTAAAAATATGGCGACACTACCTTTATGGTACCAAGTGTACGGTCTTCACCGACCATAAGAGCCAATAACATATTTTAAACCACAAAGAGCTGAATATGCGTCAACGCAGATGGGTTGAACTTATCAACGACTATGATTGTGAGATACGCTACCACCCAGGCAAGGCAAACGTCGTAGCTGATGCTCTCAGTCGACGAAGCTATGTGCATAGTATCCGTAAAATTCAAGCCCAGAACGATCTCGAAACCCTAATTCGCAACGCGCAGCATGCATGCTTCATTGAGGATACCTTGAAAGAGAAAATGAAGAAGTGTGGTGCCGAAGCTCAGTTAGTGAATAAATATAACGGTATCTTTCACTATCTCGACCGTATTTGGATTCCTAGTCGCAATAACCTCAGGGAGATATTAATGACTGAAGCTCACAAATCCCGATACTCCATTCACCCCGGTGCTGACAAGATGTACCTGGACCTCCGTTCTAGGTATTGGTGTCCGGGCATGAAAAAGGATATCGCTCTATATGTTTCGAAGTTCCTAACTTACTCAAAAGTTAAGGCCGAACATGAACAACCCTCTGGTTTACTCGTACAACCCGAAATCCCGATGTGGAAATGGGAAAGTATCGCCATGGATTTTATTACGAAACTCCCTCGCACGCCCTCTGGTCATGATAGTATTTGGGTTATCGTCGATCGTCTTACGAAATCTGCTCATTTCATTCCGATACGAGAAGACTTTAAGGTTGAACGATTAGCACGAATCTATACTGACGAAGATATTTGTCGACACGGGACGCCTCGTGACATCATCTCTGACCACGATGGTCGTTTCACCTCACGTCTCTGGGAGACATTCCAATCCGCCCTTGGTACGACCCTCAATCTCAGTACTGCATTCCATCCCCAGACCGACGGTCAGACTGAGCGCACGATCCGCACCCTCGAAGACATGCTTCGTTCGTGCATTATAGATTTTGGCGGTAATTGGGATTCGCATTTACCTTTAGTAGAATTATCTCACAATAACAATTATCACGCTAGTATTCAAATGGCACCATTCGAGGCATTATACGGTAGAAAATGTCGATCACCTATTGTTTGGCACGAGATCGGAGACGCACAAATCATCGGTCACGAGTTAATACAAGAAATGACAGACAAGATTCTCCAAATACGAGACAATCTCTTGAAAGCTCGGAGTCGTTAAAAGAGCTACGCCGATAAACGCCGCAAGCCCCTAGAGTACGAAGTTGGAGATCACGTCCTCTTGGAGGTTTCACCTTGGAAAGGGGTAATCTGATTCGGCAAGAAAGGGAAACTAGCGCCTCGTTACGTGGGTCCCTTTAAGATTCTGGAAAGAATTGGTAAAGTGGCCTACCGACTCGAATTACCGGTTGAAGTCAACAACGTACACCCGACTTTCCACGTCTCAAACCTCAAGAAGTGCCTAGCTGAAGAAAATCATCATGTACCTCTTGAAGACTTGCAAATAAACGAGACTTTGCACTTTGTGGAAAAGCCAGTAGAAATCATGGATCGAGAAACCAAGAAACT
The DNA here is from genome assembly GCA_030545235.1 of Helianthus tuberosus. NCBI lineage: Eukaryota > Viridiplantae > Streptophyta > Magnoliopsida > Asterales > Asteraceae > Helianthus > Helianthus tuberosus. The sequence continues at coordinate 62,935 of JARYGA010054569.1, read as the reverse complement.
TCAACGCTCTGGCATGCAACTATAAATGTCAACCCAAAGATTACCGTTAGTGTAATCTTATCGTAGAAACGATAATACCGTTCTGTTTTTACTTAACATGACCTCAAGAATACGGGCGGTGCGTTACTCCTATAGCGCTATAATTGTTAAGGGAGGCTTGTACGAAGTTAATGACAAGTATACCACATAAGAATGTTCTAGCACATACGAATCAAAGTATAACGTATTAAGTATGTATGAATGATTGTTTGATTGTGTTTAAGCATAAAGTATGTGTGTTTGTGTGAGTTTAATAGCATAAATATGTTGCACCAAAAAGTTTAAATGTTACTTTTGCAAGCTTTCTAATAAAACCGCGAGTTGTCGAGTGGAGGGTTGGAACACCGAGGTTACCCTATAAGGGGTAAACGAAGGTGTAAGTTATTCAGAGTGAACGGAGGATTCAGATTGGAATTAAGGTATAAAAGTATTTATGTAAAAACACGAAAGTATATATCGTCTAAGCACTCGTTGTGACACTATGTTTCTGTGATTTCATGGGTCCTGATTTACCCATTAGAATCGGCAGACGAGGAACTGAGAACTGAGATAAACGATAACTGAGCTCACAACACTGTTCGTGCGAATGGGAGATCCATTCGTGCAAACAGGTGCATGTTCGTGCGAACAGAGTCAGTTCGTGCGAATGGGAAATCCCAGTCGTGCGAAAGGACCTGTTCGTGGGAAGAGGGTCTGTTCGAGACACTTAACCATAAACCGGTTAACGTTCTGATTTCGATTATGTTTTATATATTATATTATATAGTCTATAATAACAGTCCAATAAGTCGAGAGTTCATGGATGTCAAGCATGGAGGTGCATACATCTCATAGTATGATTCACCAAAGCTCAAAGTTTACTAACATAGTTAATAAACCCGGTTGGTCATGAATATAACAGAAATAAATAAATACACATATCCAAACAGCCGAATAAGGATAACTAGGGCATGTCATTCCCAGCATGTCACGTGTTGGAGGCGAGGCAGGGTTAGCTTACTCTGATTCTAGGAGACTGTTTGGGTGTTCGATTACAAGGCACAAGTGAGGCAATGGAACTAGTTTGGAAAGTCAAGGCTCCCACGGTTCACACTTCTACCAAAACACAGGTTGGTACACATTGAAGATGGGGAATCCTGGATGGTGTAACACTTGAAAGTTTGCATGAACGGAATGTAACAGAAAGTCCATTCACGCGAAGAGGCTCAATCGTGCGAACAGAGTGCTTCGTGAATGGCCCAGGTTTGGGACGAGAGGGTTCTGTTTTGTGCGAACAGACTCGTTTCTTGACTGAAATCAACCTCAACACTAACCCATAGCTATGGATTTAGTTGTGAGCTCGGTGGGTTCTAGATTTCACCGAATTCTAAAGTCAGAAGGTAATGTATAGAAACTTAAAGTGAAAACATAACTTAAATCTTCGTTTTGGCCTCATAGTGGTGTGGTTTCACCTTAGACTGCCCAAGCAAATCTGTGAAATCCAATCCAGAGGGTATCCAAACAAGAAGGTTTGATGAAATGTAGAAAAATAGAAGAAAAGTTAGAAGAAATGATTAAGAAAGTGAGTTTAGACTCACTTAGCAGCTGCTGGAATGCTTGGTTCGGAGTATGCAAGTGTATATATATAGTTTAAAAACTGACTACATACACATGTGTATAATTCAAAATTGATAATATAGATATACATATACATATATATATATAGAGAGAGAGAGAGAGAGAAAACTCTTAAAAATGTTCAATTAAAAGTAAAAAAAAAGAGTTTTTGTTTGGAGAAAAAAACTCGACCCAACCTCCGATCTAGTTCACCGATTTAGCCGTTTTCAAGTATAACTGGTCAAACAAGATGAATACGGTTCAAGGATGCTCAAATGTAACAATTGTATAGGTGGTTTCCGATCCGACGATTATAGATCGGTGCTCACAAGTCACAACATAACCCTCTTTGAAGCGCTATCTTTTAGTACAACTTTTTCTTTTAATTATATACATATTTAATTCATCTGTAATCTTTTTACAATAAAAAACAAGTGTAAAATATTGTTGGTAGGTGGAATTGCAGCTGTACTATATCTCTTAACCAGTTGTCGATTTTGTTCGCCAGCAAAGATTTTTACACGCTAACAACAATAATGTTCTTTATGTACGAGAAAGAAAAATATGTATATTCAAATTCTAGGACCTTTTATTAGGATATTTAAAAGGAAGGGTGAAGTTATTCTACAAAGTCTCCTAATTGTAAGAAGTGTAAGAAGGATTTATAGAGTGACAAGTGTCCAATAACCTAAAATTAAACTCACTATATCACCACCCAAAACCTAAACACCCACCCCCACCCCACCACCACCCAAAAACCTAACCCCCCCCCCCCCCCTCCCCCCAAAAAAAAAAAACTAAACACCCACCCCCACCCCCTCGGAAAATATATATTTGGGTGGGTGATGGGGGAGGGGGTGGGTGTGGGTGGGGTTTAGGTTTTTGGGTGGTGGTGGATGTTTAAGGTTTTTTTTATTTTTTTTTTGTAGTGGGTTTTTTATGAGCATTTGTACCCTTCTTACAATTAGGAGCCTTTGTATTTGATCCTAATCCTTAAAAGGAATAGTTCATAAATAAACATAGTATGATATTATATTTATCTAAAAAAATTATAACATTAAATACACTTATTTTTCATATTTATACAGCATTGCAAGAAACATGCTTTAGAGGTTACATTTGTAGAAGGACAGTATATAGTCTAATGAATTATACTACATTTTTTTGAAAGGAAAATTATTTTCTACTATGCTTTAGACAAATAATTTTACTAGGACTTCCTCGGCTCGCTGATAAGTACAAGTCTTTACCATAATGGTAAATCCGGATATGATGCAGCATTTGGCCGAATATTCTATTTTTCCGATCATCCTTTTAATAAAACTATTAGAAAAGTGATTGCATATACAGAAGGGCATACCTTCTGTCTATACTAAACTGTTCTCCAAAACCAGCCTAACAATATAACATATATGAGCCTGGATAGTATGACATTCACATAGCTATACACTGATACAATACAAAGTATACCAACCAACCTATAATCTTAAGAGCGGACCTTAATCCAAGTCAACATAGGTAACTCCTATAATCTTAAGAGCGGACCTTACACGATGTCACGAGTTTGAACATTGACGACCCTGTTCCCCCCCCCCCCACACACACACACACAAAAGAAATCAGAAAAATAAAAACTTGAGCCCAAATAAGTTTTTTATTGGAGTAGGCTAATCCTAACTTCATAAGCCCAAATTTAGTTACCATATCACAATTTCACTAAATTAAGCCCATAACCTGTAAACCCGAATTTTCCCAATTGTTAAAACCGAACTTTGTAAGAGTATTCACATCCCCAAACATATAATTTAAATAAAAATCACATTTTTCTAAATGTGTTCCTCACTTTTTTTTTAAAACATCCTATATGCTATTCTGCATATTTATCTCTATTCAATTAAATGTTTTTCTTTTTCTTCCACTCACATCTACCCATAAACGATCCAGGAAGAATAGCGAGAAACAAATTTAGTGGATAGTTTTGTTTTTTCATAAAAATACAGGGATGGGACTGAGGGATGGAATTTGGAGGCGTCTATGTGTTATTTTTGTCATTTTTTTTTCTCAAGTTTAAGCATGGGGTTAGGTTTGAGGATGGGTGATGAGATGTGAATGTTGTAATTTTCCACTAAATTTCAGCGTGGCAACATGTCAGGAAATTGTTATCCCAGTTTTCGTTTCAACAATCAAGCATTTTTTTTTTGTTAATGAACTCAAGTTTTTGTTAAGTGGTAAGGATGATTCAGGGGTGTTCAGAATTCGATTCGAATTCGAAAAATTCGAAAGTCGACTCGATTCGAATTCGATTAAAAAGGTTCGAATTCGAGTCCAGTAATCGAATTAGAATCGAATACAAACTTATGATTTTGAATTCGATTCGAAATTCGAATTCAATTTATAAATAATTTTTTGATATATGTATACACACACAAACATCTATACACACATATAACTTCTAAACATGGCCAAAATATGAACTAACTCCATAAGTGATAAGTTTATTATTTATAACATTACCAAACCTACTAACAAATAGTCCATACTACTTGTTTCTAAATTTTTACCTAACTTAAATCGCTACCAGTAACCAACCTATCTTCTAATTTTTGGTGTTTTGGCATATTAATAGTTAATTAATTTTGAAGATTATTATGTTTTATGTTGAATATAATTAGTTTGTAGTATTTTAAAAAATGAAAGTAAAATAATTTCTTGTTTAGGGTGAATTTGAATTAAATCGAATTTATTCGAATTCGCTTCGAGTTCGATTCGAATTCGGGTTTTAAATATTAATTGAATCGAATCGAATACGAATTCAGGTGAAAGTAATAAAAATTCGAATAATTTGATTCGAATAATTCAAAAATGCGTTATTCGATTCGATGAACACCCCTAGGATGATTTGAGTTCTTCTTTGAAGACGTGAGACATTGGTGGGCAGTGATAGGAGACCCAGGGAAACCTGGGTTCGATCCTTGAGTCAAACGGGTTTTACTGGTAATTTACCATCGTGCCTACGAGCGGGTGGGTTACTGGGTTTTCCCCGGAATTGGTGGTGGACGACTCGGGCTACTCTCGGAGTACTCTGTTTGTCCAGTGGGTACGCCAAGAGTGCTCTGTTTGTCCAGTGGGTACGCCAAGAGTACTGGTTCGGCACCGGTATTCACTGGTTTTTACCCTCAAATACCGGTGCCGTACCGGTACCGTCCGGTACCGTACCAGGTATATTCGGTACCGGTGCCGGTATTCACCGCTTTTTACACTTAAATACCGATGCCGTACCCGTACCGACCGGTACCGAACCATACCGTACCAGGTATATTCGGTACCGGTACCCACTTTTGGGGATTTCGGTAACGGTATTTTCGGTAACGGTTGGTACCGAGCTCATCAAATCATGTAGCAACATAGCAATGCAAGTAATTGCACCGTTTAGATTACTTTTCATACACACAGTAACTAAACTGTATTTCGTTTGACTGAGGTTTTATATACACAACTTATTTTGCTTTATTTTTTGTCTTTTTCTGTAATGAGTGAATTGTAGCATGTAAAATTAACTTTGATATTTAGATTATTGATTAGCAAATCGTATCAAATTCAGTAATCAAACCGATATCGTATCAGTACCAAATTTACTATACCAAATCATTTTCGGTACCAATTTGGTACCCACCTTTTGGCGTTTTCAGAATCGTTACTTTCGGTTCGACATCGGTCTAGCACCATACCTGTATTTATTGATTTTTACCTTCAAATACCATACCGTATTGTACAGAGCATTTTCGGTGCCGGTACCTAATTTCGATGATTTTCTGGATCGGTACTTTCGGTTCCGTTACCGGTACCGAGCTCATCCATATTTTAACGTGTTAGCACCGTAATAACTGAACTAAAAACAACCGAATTTCCAACGTGTAGGACGTGTGGGTCCTATTATTATATATTAGGTTATTTAAAATCGTTTTTTAGGACGGAGTGACTATCCTTACCACGTTATTTTTATTTATGTTTTGATATTCGGTATCTGCTTGCCGTTGCTGACACGCATTTTGCAGTCATTGGGTCCCCGCCGCAACGCGCGGGCGGAAAATCAACTAGTATATTAAAATTTGAAGACAATGAACAGTAACATCATCAAAAGGATTAACAAATGGTATCGGGTACTGGTATGAAATTTACCAAACCGGGTATATTTTCGGTACCGAATCAGTATCGACTTTTGACATTTTCGGTATCAGTTCGGCACCGGTATTCACCGGTTTTTACCCTCAAATACCGGTACCGTACCAGTACCGACCGGTACTGAACCGTACCGTGCCAGGTATATTCGGTACCGGTACCCACTTTTAGGGATTTTTGGTAACGGTATTTTATGTACCGGTTGGCACCGAGCTCATCAAATCCTATAACAATGTAGCAACGCAAGTAATTGCACCGTTTAGATTACTTTTCATACACAACCCAATGAATAGTAACATCATTAAGGGATGAGCAAATGGTATCGGGTAGCGGTACTGGTATCAAATTTACCAAACCGGGTATATTTCAGTACCGAATGGTACCGGCTTTTGACATTTTTGGTATCGGTTCGGCACCGGTATTTACCGGTTTTTAACCTCAAATACCGATACCGTACCAATACCGACCGGTACCGAACCATACCGTACCAGGTATATTCGGTACCGGTACCCACTTTTGGGGATTTTCGGTAACAGTATTTTCGGTACCGGTTGGTACCGAGCTCATCAAATCCTGTAGCAACGTAGCAACGCAAGTAATTGAACCGTTTAGATTACTTTTCATACACACTGTATGTAAATTGTATTTCGTTTGAATGAGGTTTTATATACACAACAACTTATTTTGTTTTCTTTTTTTGTCTTTTTTCTATAATGAATGAATTGTAGCATGTAAGATTAACTTGGATATTTAGATTATTGATGAGTAAATCATATCAAATCCTGTAATTAAACCGGTATCGTGTCGGTACCAAATTTACTATACCAATCATTTTCGGTACCAATTTGGTAGCCTCCTTTTGGCGTTTTCAGAATCGTTACTTTCGGTTCGACACTGGTCTAGCACCATACATGTATTTACTGATTTTTACCTTCAAATACCATACCGTATGATACCGAGCATTTTCGGTGCCGATACCTAATTTCGATGATTTTTCGGATTGGTACTTTTGGTGCCGTTACCTGTACTGAGCTCATCCATATTTTAACGTGTTAGTACCGTAATAACTAAACTGAAAACAACCGAATTTCCAACACGTAGGACGTGTGGGTCCTATTATTATATATTAGATTATTTAAAATCACTTTTTTAGGACGAAGTGACTATCGTTACCACGTCATTTTTATTTATGTTTTGATATTTGGTATCTGCTTGCCGTTGCCGACATGCGTTTTGCAGACATTAGGTCCCCGCCGCAACGCGCGGGCGGAAAATAGTTCAATTCAATAATACAAAATATATATCACCAATAGAGATCAACAAGCTGAGTTCCAGGATGACAACATGAACATTGGGTTATTTTTTCTTTATTACGTTCGTATCATTTTAAAGCAGTGTTTCCAGATGCCGACTGGGCCGGTTGGGCTCTATGGGTTTGGACCGTTTATAAATGGTTAAAGGTTATAGTCCTTTGTAACTTTGTTCTTGAATTGAATCATTTATTAAAGCCTACATCATAACTAACTTTAGTAAGCAACCGACTCTCCTTTGTAACTTTTCTTTTTCTTTACAACTTTTCTTTTAAACTTTTAAGTTTTAATATTTATAAAATTCCTAATATACCATTGTGACGTATTTACTTTTATTTACATGTTGATGTAAACTTCATTCAAAACGTAATCATGCGTCATAATGTACAAGTAATTGACTCGTAAACGTGCAATCCATTAAAACTATTTAAAGGTATGTTTTTATTGTTTTCCTGTTACTCTTTATTTTCGGAATTGCCATTCCAACATGCTTATTTTTATCAACGTTTTGAAGTGATTCTTTTAAATTAGCTACGCGGCATGTTTTTTTATGTACGCTTTGTTATTTAAAACGGAGCCGCAACAACTTCATACGGTTCTCTTTATGTGCTTTACCATGTCAATATTTAAAACAGAGCCGCGACTTCCACCACCTTGTTATGGTTATTTTATAGATCATAACACTATAGTAATTTTGATGAGGAGGAATTTACATATATAATCACATCACATATAATATATAATTACGCATTCATCTATCAGAAAGTAAATACCGAATAAACTAGTAGAGTATAAACACGATACCACCATCTAAGTGATTAGAAAAAGGTGCGTTAGGGAGAGTTAATGGATTTTTAACCTATTAGATAAATTTCTTGAAATTGAGCATGTATATAGTATTCAATAGTGTACAAGTATCATATACAATGATTAGATTATGCTTGGTTATGTCTTCATTAACACATGCACTTAGGAGTCCCCTTGTAGAAATAGTCTACGATAGTAAATGCCTTATGCCTTGGTTATGCTTACGTCTTCAACATTGGTTAGATTTGGTATATTGGGAAATCCACCAACTCACTTAAGTCTTCATTACTCAATTGCTTTGAATGGGGTCACAATTTCATTTCTCTTGCGTTTACAGCCTCATTATAATCCCAAACCGTTTTTTTTTTTTTTTTGAAAAGTAAACTTCATTCACAAACAGCCGGCCCAAATCGAGCCGGCCAAACAAACACAACAAGAAAATTACATATTTACAAAGGACACCCACTCCTTCCAGGAAATCCCTTTATGCTTAGATCTATTCGAAAACCATAAAAAACCTAGCGCCTTAACTTCGCTAATGATACCGTCAATCCTAACCGGAGTATTGGAAAAAATCAAGTTGTTCCTAGCACGCCAAAGGCTCCAACAAGTGATGATAATTAAACCTTGAACCGCCTCCTTCTTCTTACCCGAAGACGAGAGATCCTTGTGTAAACAAAGAAGGTCTTTAATAGAGAACGCGTAGATACCGGGTATCCTACACCACTGGCTAACTGCATTCCAAACAATAGATGAAACATAACAAGCCGTAAATAGGTGCTCGGCGGTTTCTTCAGCAGAAAAACACAGCGGACATGACGGCTCTCCTTGCAAAATATTTCTCTTCTTTAACGCTACCTTAGTCGGGATTTTTTCCATTTCCGCTCTCCACACATGGATATTGCATTTATCGGGAACCCACTCGCACCAATCCATAACAAAACTATGGCTCACAAGCCTATCCAAATAGCACAAACACTTAACAGACTTGACCGAAAATATACCTTCATTATGAGGAGACCATCGCCACTTGTCTTGTCTATCGGTGATCAGGACCGAACCGAGAATGTTGTGAAGCTGCTGCAGGTCCGAAATCATCACTGGGTCAGACAAGACCGATTTCCAGTGCCAAAAAAACTCCAAACCCGAACCAGTACTTTTCACTCTATCAGCAACATAACATTTTTTTTCAGCCTCCATGCGAAAAAGACCGGGAAATTTCAACTTGAGCGGTTCACTAATGATCCAAGGATCAAGCCAAAAGTGAATACTTTCCCCATTGCCGACCGCTCCCTGAATATAATTCCTAAGAACAGAACCACCAACTTTACTGTAAATCAACACTTTAACTATGTTATTCCATACACCTTTCAACTATTTCTTTATCGGGAAGCCTTCCCAGCTAACCCGACTATGGTGAAACGCAGCAATTATTTTTCTCCAGTAACAATTGACTTCAGATTTATAACGCCAACCCCATTTAGAAAGGAGCGAAATATTAACCTCCGATAATTTGTTAAGACCAAAACCCCTGTCCTTTTTATGAAGCGTCACCCGGTCCCAAGCAACCCAATGCGTTTTCCTTTCTTCTATAGAACCACCCCATAAGAATTTTTTAATCATGGACTCCAAGTCGGAAATAACCTTCTTAGGAGCTTTATACAAAGAGAAATAGTAACACGGTAAGCTCTCCAAGACCGCTTTTATAATAACAACCCTTCCCCCGATAGATAACAAGTTCGATTTCCATTTAGCCAACCGCTTCCGAAAAATGTCATACACAGGCTGCTAATTTCTGATTCGATTCATATTCGCCCCCACATTAAGACCAAGGTATTTGAACGGGAGAACATCCAGTTTACATCCCACCTCGCTTGCCATAATGTTGGTTTCCTCGACCCCCACTCCAATACCATATAGATTGGACTTATCAATGTTGATTTTAAGGCCCGAACACAAAAAGAAGCACCGAAGCAGTCTCACAATATTAACCACTTCAGCCTTGGACCATTCACCCACCACAATAGAATCATCTGCGTACAATAAGTGTGTAATAACCGGCCCATTGTTAGGGGTGTCAATACCTTTAATCAATTCGGCATTTCTAGCTCTATTTAACATGCACGAAAGGGCTTCCATAACGACTAAAAACAGAAACGGAGAAAGCGGATCTCCCTGTCTCATTCCTTTCTCACATCTGAATAGGAACGTAGGGGCTCCGTTAACAAGCACAGACGAAGAAGCCGACTTCAGAATTCCCAACACGCATTTACACCACAAAACTGGGAAACCCATTTGAGTAAGAATACTGATAATGAAGTTCCAATTAACGTTGTCGTAGGCTTTGTCAAAATCGATCTTTAGGAAAAACGCTTTCAATTTGCTCTTTTTGATCCACGAAATAAGCTCATTGATAATAAGAGGACCATCCAGAATGTATCTTCCTTTTAAAAAAGCAGACTGAGAATCCGAAATAACACTCTCCAGAACCATCCTCATCCTGTTTGCCAAAACTTTGGAAATGACCTTGCTTATAACCCCGACCAAATTTACTGGTCTATAATTGATCAACGAAACCGGATCATGGATTTTAGCAATAAGAGTAATGAACGACGCCCCACAACCGTCATTGATCACTCCATGAGCATGAAACCACTCGAAAATCCTGAGAAAATCTTCTTTAAGAATTTCCAAAAAATGCTTGATGAATCTGAATATGAACCCATCTGGACCCGGGGACCGATCATCCCCACATTCAAAAACTGCATTTTTAATTTCAGATACCTATAACGGCTCCACTAACAGAGAACTTTCAGCCTCGGATAATTTTTTGATGTTGAAGCACGAGAGATTCGGCCTGATCTTCAAACTTTCTTTAAATTTGTCACGAAAGAACGAGAACACCATCTTCTTGATCTTTGACGTTTTGGTACACCACTCGCCATCAATATTAAATCCGTGAATGTTATTTACCGCCTTCCTATTATTAACCAAAGCATGAAAAAATTTGGTGTTCTCATCACCGTCAATGGCCCACTTCAAACGCCCTTTTTGTTTAATATCCACTCTTTTTCTAAAGTCGATATCTTGAATAATTTTCCTGTTCTCAGTCATTATCCATTCTTCTTCTTCTGAAAGATCCCTCAATTCCATTTCCTCTTCCAATTTTTCCAGCTCCGAGAGAGCAATTTTCTCGCTTTCCTTTTCTTTGAGTAAAAAATCACCCCTCCACGACTTAAGAGCAGACCTGATACGAGCCAGTTTATACATAAGGAACGAATCCGGAGGATCAAAAACCTGCATACCATCAATAGCCGCTAAAACCGATTCCTCGAATCCCTGTTTTCCGATCCACGAGTTAAAAACTCTAAAAGGACGCGGACCATAGTTAAGATTAACCAACTCCAAAATGATAGGGCAGTGATCAGAATATCGATTTGATAAAGCTCTGACGCAAGCCGAAGGCCATTTAGAAAAGAAGTCGGAGCACACTAAGAAGCGGTCAAGTTTACTGAGCTTTTTACCATTTTCTCTAATGCACGTGTACCTCCTACCCTGCATCGGATACTCTTGCAGACCGTTATTAGCAATAAAATTATTAAAATTGTCGGCACAGACCTGCTTGAATTTCGAATGCTTCCTTTCATCGCTAGAACGAACCGCGTTAAAATCCCCTGCAACTAACCACTTCCCCACAGACGGATCAATGACATAAGAGAGCTCTCCCCAAAGATTTAATTTCGCCGCCGAACTTTGAGGGGCGTATACATTAATTAGATTGATCGGCTCACCGCTTCTAATCACCGAACCTTTAATCACCAGAAAATACCTCTCCTGGATCCTAGAATCCACCTTAATAACCTTTATAGGTTGTCTAGTTTGAACATTGAAACTTAACCAAAGCGTTGAAAAATGAAGAATATTTTGTGTGTGAAGGATGTAATCATGTCTTTTTGATGTCTTTGCCTTCTTTTTTTCTTTCAATGTGGGAGCCCGTTGACCAATTTAGGCATTTAGCTAATTCTTTATTGGGATTATCATTTTTTTAGCCCAACTTTCCGGCCAATCCTCTCCTCTAGGCTTCATCTCATCACAGGTTACCAATCGAATTTTAGGGTTAGACATCTAAATTATTTTCCTTTTATTTAATTGCCATAACCTTTTTACCCGACCAATATTATGCCTCTTTTTTTAAAGGGTTATCGGATTTTAATAATCCTAAGTTTCACCTGTTGGCCGATAATAATCACAACTTTAAAAATTCCCTCCAATAATCCTAACTTGTAAAAGTTTGGCCGCCATTGATCTTTTTCAAACATATAAGAATTTGGTCTTCTCAATAGATTCAATTACATCTAGAGACTCCTTAATTAATTTAGGTGCACCTATATTAGAAAATGATCAATGGCGGCCAAACTTTTACAAGTTAGGATTATTGGAAGAAATTTTTAAAGTTAGGATTATTTTCGGCCAATAGGTGAAACTTATGATTATTAAAATCCAAAAACCCTTTAAAAAAATTATGTATTCACCACCAGACACTCTACATATAAATATGATCACACCAACCACGCATGTCACATTTGAATTATCAAGTTAAAAATAGAGTAAAATGCCAAAATCGTCCTTGAGGTTTGAGCGTGTTTGCCAATTTCATCCAAAACAACTTTTTTGAAAATATTGCCCTTCATTTTTGAGATTTTTTGCCATTTTCATGCAAATGTCTAATTTGCTTTATATTTTCTATCAAATATTTAGATGAAAATAACAAAAAATCCCAAATCTCAGTGACGTTGGCAAAAAAGTTAGACGTCTGGATAAAAATGACAAACTATCACAAAAGTGAGGGACAATATGGTACAAAAAAATTGTTTTGGATGAAACTAATAAACACACTCAAACCTCAGGGACAATTTTGGCAATTTACTCAATAAAAAATAAAATAAGAAATATTAAATGAGTAGGATATATAGAGTTAAAAACTATACATTGTTAAAAATATAATATAATTATTTTAGTTTCTAATTAGGTTATAACCCCGTGTATTACACGGGGTTGAATAAATAAATTTTATATACTAAATAATAAAATAATATCTCTTTAAAAATCTCATTTATTGTACGGGTTGAATAAATATAATTTTATATATTAAATAATAAAAGTTATATTTTGAATAAAGGTAATTTTCTATACTAAATAAAATATATATATATATATATATCCTTTAAAAACCCCGTGTATTGTACGAATTGAATAAATCTATTTTTATATATCAAATAAGAAAAAGTTATAACTTAAAAAATCTCATGTATTACATGGGTCGAGTAAATGTAATTTTGTATAGTGAAAACAAAAATATTTAATATATTAATACAAAGTTTGGTTTTCGTGATAAAAATATATTATTCTGTTGTTGTAAAATTTGTTAACGAAGTCTTAGTAAATTTAACCCTTTATTTAAAACTCCGTAAATGTATAAATGATAAATAATATTAGTTAATTTTATTTTAAGTTTCGTAAAATCTATTTGATACCAAACTAAACAAAAACGTCCAAATATAATTAATTCAAATAAATAATATTATAAATGAGAAGGAGCTTAAACTAAAAGTAGAGGGTGGTGGGAGCCAAAATGAAAGTTGGGAGTGACATTGGCCAATTTTGCTTAGTTTAGGGTGATAAAATCCATTTCCCCAAAAAATAATACAAAAAAAAAAAAATCACAAGTCGTTAAAGATTTCTTTATACACCACTTGCTTCGTTTAGGGTGATAAAATCCATTTCCCCAACAAATAATACAAAAAAAATCACAAGTCGTTAAAGATTTCTTTATACGCAACATTTGTTGTTTTAATTGTAGGTTTGTCGTCTTTGTCTAATATTAGTAATTTGACTTCATATATGGATTTTACTTTTGATAAAGCGACAGACAATTGGACATGGGTGAAGGTTGTTTCAAATACAAAGCAGCTCAATAGCGGGTGTCTTTAGTTTTTGTTGATTGTCATTATGAAACATACAGTTAATGGATTGTATTTATATCATTTATAATTAAGCCATATGTAATGGGTCTTTATAGGGGTGTGAAAAGTTTTGATAATGCCCTTACACCATTCCTCATGGGCATTATAGGGGCATGAAGAGGTATGGGCATTTCTAGAATAATGCCCAATGAAGAGAAAAAATAAGGAAAGTAATAAATGAAAGGGCATTATGAAAGTTTAACCATTACATGAAGCATTGTGATGCTGATGTGGCAAAAAATGCCCCTTTAGGGGCATTAACCATTACCCATGGTTTTAAAGATTGTAATTAAAAAAGGTGATGACATTTATTAAGTGTTTGGGAATGATAATTTTAAAAAAGGAAACCAAAAATTAAGATGGTAATAACGGAGAATTCAAAGTAAAAGATCTAATACATATAAAAAAATTTGATTTAATTAAATTAAAAAATGTAATTAAGATATTAAACTAATAATATTTAGTATAAGGGTTATCTATAATATAAGATATTAAACTAAATAATATTTTGTAGAAGGGTTATCTATAATTAATTAGAAGAAATTAAATTAAAATAATAATTATCTATAAGAGGTGGTCTAATATGATGACAAGTGTCTTTAAATAGGTTTCTTTTATTATATAGTATAGATTATTTATTACTTTTTTTAATTCATCAGCATTCATATATACAAACAAAAGACACCTACTACAATTTTGATAATGTACACGATTATATACTTTATTATAAGCTAAATAAAATGTTACTTATTCATAAAACTTAATTGTTTGTATGAAACAATTATTAACAACTAGAGTCCAGATAATTTTAAAGGCTTAAAGTCCTCCGAATATGGTTACCTTCCTCATTCCTCTCCAAGCACAAAACCTAACATGCCATATTCATTTGGGCTTCTTGGGCCATTTACTTTCTTAGTGTTCAGTTTGTCATTTCTAATAAGGCTCTAGTTCATGTCTTCATGATTCTGGATTATTTAAAGTTATGGTAAAAAATTATTAAGTATACAATTTTAAAAGCATGGTGAACAATGGCGGACCTAGCCCATTAATTTAGAGGTATCCTAAAAATAATTTTTTACCGAGCAATCATACAATAATAAAAAAAGAAATTTATTTTGGGGCTTGGGATGTGTTTATCAATTGAGCGTCTTTCAATTATATTATACTTATTATACAAGTTTGGTGTTGTAAAATGCTTGTGCTTATAAAATTTTTGAATTTTAATAAATTAAGTATCCTATTTTTTAGGTGTATCCCCGTATTTGTCCAAGGGTATTTTTTATATAAAACCGAAAAAAATTACACAATAAAAATGAGGTTAAGCCGTAGCCCGTGATACCCCTCACTATATTATAAGTCCACCTATGATGGTGAAATTTAATAATTAGCATTTTTAATCAATCCAGTTGTAAAACCAGTCTCCAAGATTCAGTTCGAACTATAATTAAAACCACAACAGAAAAAATCTGAATCGACCATCATCTCAAAATTCTATCAATTAAATTACACGATATAATAAAAAAAGGGTCAATTGCATATTTCCCCTTATAAAACTCCTTAATTGCATATTTACCCAGCCTAAAATTATTATTGCATATATCCCCTTCGTTAACTAATAAAATTGCATATTTACCCATTTTGATTTGTTTTATTAACAAGAAATCATATAATGACTTTTTTACCCTCAGTTTCACTAAAATATAAAAAAATGTATAATTACCCATTTTTTACTAGTTTTTGTGTTTTGTTCATAATTTTTTTGTTTTTGTTTTGCTAGTTAGTTTTTTTGTTTTTGATTTTGCATCGTTACTAAGTGTATGTGAGCTACAGATTGAAACGTTAAGAGATTATATTTTGAAAGGAAAGCTTTTGATAACTATCAGGTATCAATTTGTTTTGTTTTGTCATGAGATTGCAATGCCATTTCCATATAAAACTCATCATATTGAGACAAAATAATCAGTTCTAAAATTCAAAAGTTTTTTACGTCTTATCATCATATAGTAGAAGATTGTAAATCACATTAAAAAAAAATATTGTATATGATCAAAACTTTTATAAATAAATACAGTTCCAGTATAAATGATTATCAAAAGCTTTCCTTTCAAAATATAATCTCCTAACGTTTCAATCTATAGCTCACATACACTTAGTAACGATGCAAAATCGAAAAAAAAGAACTAACTAGCAAAATAAAAACAAAAAACAAATTATGAACAAAACACAAAAACTTGTAAAAAATGGGTAGTTACACAATTTTTAAAATTTTAGTGAAATTGAGGGTATAAAAGTCATTATATGATTTCTTTTTAATAAAACAAATCAAAATGGGTAAATATGCAATTTTATTAATTAAGGAAGGGGATATATGCAATAATAATTTTGGGTTTGATAAATATGCAATTAAGGAGTTTTATAAGGGGAAATATGCAATTAATCCATAAAAAAAAATTGTAGGTTTTGCAGCGTTCATAGATGAGCTAAAAATAGAACTTCCCTAAAGCCATAACAAACAATGGCCTCAATTAGCAGCTAGCACTTGCATTCTTATTGGCACTCTGTTATTTATGTAGTAGGAATTGTTCGTATATAAAATAAACTAAAAATAACTTTATTAGAATTTACATTATAAAGTTTACCTGCCACTTGTTTGTAATTTGCTAATTTGGAATAATATTACTTCAATTATAAAATCAAAGGAAAGCAATAACGTACAACTGAAATAAAAGAAATACAAGCACATAAACAGAGACATAAATGAAAATTGGTTGAGGATCATGTTGAATACAAGACCCTTAAAAACAAATTCCGAACCTCCTAAGAGAACTCATTTGTTTTCCAAGGTATAATAGCTGGAACAATTTGTACTGTCGGAGAGGACCTCAAACCTGAATTGTACCTTAAAGAAAATAGATGAAGATGATCAAGAATTGTTGATATTCTTTAGGCTACACGGTATGGTGATGGTGCTCTCTTGGAGGATGGTCCGCCACGTAAGCGCCACGTAGGATGGGCATGAGGATGGGGCAAAGATGATGGAGGTATGGAAATGGGAGGATGACCCTAAAATGTATATGTATATATTGTATCTATAGGTGTGTGTGAGAGGGAGAGGGTAGATTTTTGTCTTCTTGTGGATCATCCCCAACGTCCCACACTCGACGCCAAGGACGAAGCCGGAGGGGGCGGCACGGTGTTCAGGTCGGCGCCGTTCCGGAACTATCCGGAGACGGTCCCCATACCCAGAAGCCTTAGAGAGAAAGAAGGAGAGAACTCTAGAGAGTTGTATTATTTAGTGTATCCTTCAACCAAGGCTCATGGTATATATACTTAAAAATGAGTTGAAACTCATCATCTATCTATACTATATAATAAAAGCAACCATTTAGGGGACACTTGTCATCATATTAGGCTATGTATTTTTTTTTTCCGCTAATCTCTTAGGGATAACTTTTATTTAGTTTAATCTCTTCTAATTTATTATAGATAAATCTCCTACTAAATATTATTTAGTTTATTATCTACTACTTAATTATAGATAATTCTTATTTAGTTTAAATTTAATGTATACTTTTCATTTATAATATTATTTATTTGCTTTTCTATATTGTATTATCTCATTGTTTATATTACCTAACGTGTTATATAATAGCTACAATTTTTAGTTTCTTTTTACCCAAATTATTAATTTTTTTGACAGACACCTACTTTTTATTTGTAATATACAAATTTACTCTTATTCTTTTCGATGATGTAATAATCTCTAATAAACTTTAAACTTTTACCCTAATATATATGATGCTAGATGAAAAATCGAAAAATATTTTGGATGACATCAATAACTTAAGACATAATATAATTATATGTATAATATGCATTTTTTGATTTCAGTATTACTTTATATATACAATTAGATTAATTACGGTTTTTTAAATATAATTAATATTTTTTTCACACAAATGTCTGCTTATTTGCTTTTTGAATAACATGTTTGACCACTGTATGTTCTTTTCAATAATCATCTCCGCAATCACAATATCTATCACGTACTGAGTATACCCATTACTTTTTTTAAATATAATTTTCTTAATATTTGGTATATAAAGTCATATTTATTCAACCCGTGTAATACACGAAAGTTTTTAAAGATATATATTTTTTATTATTTGGTAAACAATATTACATTTATTCAACTCGTACAATAGATTTGATTATTATAGATATAACTTTTTATTATATAATATATAAAATTACATTTATTCAAACCGTGCAATAAAAGAGGTTTTTAAAGATATATTGTTATATACTTAGTATATAAAATTCATTTATTCAACCCGTGTAATACACGCAGTTATAACCTAGTTATTCATAAACCAAAATCTTTAAAAGTTTTGACTAAAACATCCAACTTTAAAGACAAGTTGAATGGATTTTGACTCATTAAACTTTAGTGTTTCAACTAGTAAACTAGAATAAAAGAATTCTAATTTATATATTTTTTTTCACAAAATTTTCCAACAATCTCACACATGTGCAAACAAAAACTCATTCATTTCCATATATTTTTCAACAATCCCCCACATGTGAATACAACATTCATTCATTTTCACATTCAGATCGATCTATACATACAAGTTTCTTAGATACAATTCAACGATCGAGTATTGCAAGATAGGTAGGTATTAGCTGTAAACCCACCTTTGTGAAGCATACCCAGCCTACTAGCGGTTTGTAGACGCGATGTTTTTGAACATGCCCCCATTTTTGTAAAGGACAATAAACATTACACAACACTCTTCCTAGTTTGGTTAACCCTTCATTGTTGTGTCTGTTTATGGTCATGGAATACTAATCTGGTTCTGCAAGAGCTTTAGGATTTGTGTCTCCCCACAAATTCATTTGAAGCAACCCTACTTATCTCTAATATAAATGATTCCCATGAGTCATTAAAAGCATCATGGTTATTTTGATTTCAACAAATCATTAACCAAAATATGCTTAATCTCTCCCTAATGACACTGATTATTATAGGAATGGACTAGAACATATTTAAACACTGGTTTATAGTTTAGGGGGATACATATATATATAGAGGGTAAAATCAAATAAAAAGTTTATTTTGCCTAAGTAGGATGAGAAGCAATTTTAACCATTCATTTTTCAAATCAACGATTAAGATGAAAGTGTAGGAGAAAGGAGTGCAAGGGTATCTTGGGAAAATCCTATTTATGGACTTTTCCTTTCCACATGCAAGGCACATGCATATTCCACCCCCATTTTTTAAACGTTCATCACTTTTTTATACGATATTAATTTTTCATAAAAATTTCACCGTAAAATCGAGCGTCTTTTTATCTTTAATTTGAGTACCATATTGCTATATAAAATATGAAGACCAAAAAAAACCCCGCTTTTGTCTTAATTTTTTTCTCAATTTTTTGTGCTTGTTTTTCGTGCTATATTTTTTGTACTAGATTTTTTCGTGCTAGATTTTTTTTGGACTACATTGTTTTGCTAAGTTTTTCGTGCTAGATTTTTTTGTGCTATATTTTTTTATTACATTTTTTGTGCTAGATTTTTTTGTACAAGATTTTTTTGTTGTATTTTTAAAAAACAAAAGAGGTGCCACATGTCATTTTCACTCCTATTTATAAGGACTAAAATGCCCTTCTTTCCTACTTATTAGGAGTGTCACATGTCATCATCACAATCCTTCTTAGGCTACTTTGGCAAAATCTACTTTTTAGTGGATCTTTCCCTTATATGTATATATATATATTAGCCATGCCCCCACAGTGACCGTCCTTTGGTTATATGATTAAGTTGTCCTATTGACTATCGATCTTGAGATGTCCATTCAACTAGGTTATGTTGTCACACCCTGACTTTTGCGAAAGCGTGTGCGTGTGACTCGATCAGTTTCATTGCATTCAATTATAATAAACAACTATATGACTAAAATTGATGTTCATCCATTCATAAATTTTAAAAATACTACAAACACAAGTTGTTAAGTTTCAACCAACAAACTTCATGTTAAGTTACAAACCATCCAAAAGAGATTAAGTTCCATAAAAGAACTTTTTAACAAAAGCTAGCAAACCAAGGCTTTGCTTCATATATCTTATCCATGATAAGATATACAAATCAAACCCTTCAAAAACGGATGACATATAATCCTGTAGTTCATTTCTTGATATCATTTCCAACGACACAAGATCCTTTTAGTTTCCTGAAATACATGTAATTTGAAAACATCAACAAAAGTTGAGCGATTTCATGTGTTTTTCGTGTGAGCTCGTATAAACTTGTAAACATTTGAGAGTATTTTTTTGATAATCGGTAGGTAAAGCGTCTATGAACAGATCAATTAATGTTTTGCAATGACATTAATATGTGTGCAATGGCGTAGGAAGGCTCAAACCTAGCGAATTTTGTACCGGTCCACCCGGTTGGAATGACATAGTCACTACATGCGGCCACACAAGGACCCATGAGTGGGGCTCGCTACACCCGATAAATCTACCACTCCTGCCCCTCGGTCTTAAACAAGATTAATGGTCTTAAGTATGCGCCTACCCATCCACACGATCTAACAGTTCATTCCTTAGTTAAACCGTACCATTGTAACATGTATTTCACCCCCGAAAATTATAAATCCGAAAATAGTTAAGAGAAAAGGGGGACATGAACTCACTAGTTTGCGTCAGCAGCCTCGTGTACTCAAAGTCTCTCTATCCATTGGTCGTACCACTACCTACACACGTGCTATGTTTTATTAGACGTTTTGGTCGTGTAACGACTCTAAGCCTTATTTATTTATTAAGACTCATATTGGAATTCTGGTATACTTTGAGTTACACGCTTGGTGTATGTTGTTTATATAATTATATAATTTCAAATTATATAAATATTAGTTAAAATAAGGATATTTTAACTTAATTCATTTCCATCCAATTATTTAGAATATCGTTAAAAATAATATATTTTTTAACACGTTTGGCAGACGGTTCTTATATATCTATTCTCAAGTATAGGTATACTTTTATTTAGAGTATGTTATTTTGTATTCCCATACTTGTGTTTACGTATGATACCAAGTGTTGGTAATCTATGTCGGTATGTGTTTATACGTATAGGAATACATATTTTCTTGTATTTATTATGTATTTTATACTTAATTTACCTATAATTTTTCGGAATATTATTTTTGTACAATTAAAAATCACCAACTTCATATTCTTAAAATATATATATATTTTAAAAGAATTTTATAGAAAAATATCGATAAATTTTATTTGGTAAAAGTATGTACACTTCCACATATATCTTAAAAATAATATATTTTTAAGATTAAAGTTAGAAAAATATATATTTTTAGTTTTCACCAAAATATTATATTTTTGAGTTGTTTATGAAAATATATATTTTCTCCACTTCAAAAATAATATATTTCCAATTTGAAAAAATATGATATATTTTTAATAGTTGTAAAAATCCATACTTTGCCGTTTCTTCGGTTCAAAAATACCGTTTACCACATTTGTCAAGATATGAATTTATTTCTGTAATATATATATATATATATATATATATATATATATATATATATATATATATATATATATACAGTCCAAAGCGTCCATTGTCCGAATCGTCCACTATTTGGGTATAAGTTATACATTTATTTTCTTGTGATTTTTGTAATATTTCAAATTACAATTTTTAGTATTTTGGTGTGGTGTATTATTTTCAATTCTCTAATTTTAATATAACTAATACAAGTGATATACATGTAGCATATAATTTTTGCGACTTCTAAATATATACTTAGTCATTTTTATTATTGAAAATCAACCTCCAATACTTGTAATTTTTATAACAAAAATTATGGCAAAGTTTATATTTAAAATCATGATAAAAAATTACTTGTAAACACTTGTTTTAAAATATTTTTCTAAGTGTTGAATTCTTACAAAAATATTGCCATAGTTTCCCTTGAAAATGGAGGTTTCCATGCTTATTAGCATATCATTTTCTTTTCAAAAATTCATCATCAATCGTCAACAATTATCCTACAACTTACCATAAGCCATAACATGCACTTCTACAAGATGATATGAACTTGAAGTTTTATAAAATCTTGTAGTATTTTACCATGATGTTTAACATAGTATACTAACACTAAAAACATGGTTTTTATTTCATAAAACTTATTTTTACAAGACTTCAATCTTTACAACTTGTGACACATTTTTACAAAAATTCATCTTCTTGAGTTTTTCATGTTTTCCATACATCAAGTGTTCCATTTAACACTTAAAACATGTTTACTTTCTTTCAAAAACCGAATCATGTTAAATCTTGAAGTAAACTTTATTTTCTTGAAACTTTTATTTTTGAAATCTTATATTTTTAAGACTTACAACTTGTGGAATCATCATCCTACCCAAAATCAAGTTCATCTTCAAGTTCACACTTAACATAAAGGATGATTAACATAGATCTTTCAAGATTCATCTTCATACTTGCTAGATCATGTTTTAAATCATCATCTAGAAAGCTTTTATGTGGTGATCTACACCATTCATGCAAGAAATCAACAAACATGTTTATCAAACACATTAAACAACTTAGATCTTCATGATTTCAAGCTTTATGTTTATGTTCATGTTCTTGTTTTAGTGTGATTCTTTAAATCTATAGTTACTACATACTTTATCCACTAAAATCAAGTGTAAAAACAAGATCAAGAGGGCTTACTACTAGCACAAGGGCTAGGGAAGAACAAGATGTAAGATGAAGAAGAAAATAGGTGGTTAATAGCTCTCCAAGATGGTCCTTCAAGTCTCCTTGCTTGCAACCTTCTTATGTAGCCTTGATATACCTTAGAGAATGCTTAGATTATGTAGAAAGGGATTGAAAAATGAAGATGAAGTGAAGGTGGTGTTGGCCGTGAGCTTTGTGAGAGGAGAAGGGAGTTTTTATGAAGTTTGAATGTTGTGAGAATATTATGTGAAATCTCATGTTATGTCTTTTAACCTCCAACATGTGTTTATACAAAGGCCACTATGTTTAATATCTTAACAACATTCACAATTTAATAATCAAAAGAATGGTGAAGGTGGGGGCCACCTTGTAACCGTCCACAAGAAGGGGGGGGGGTCTTGGTTGAGTTTCAAATACTAGTTAGGTATTTAGTTAAGATTTAGGTGTTCTAGTTATAGGTTTAATGTGTTTATATGTTTTAAGGTGTAATATGATGTTTATTGGTAGTAACTAGTCTTGTAATACTAAAACAATGCTTCTAGTTTAATTTTGGTGTTTTGGGTAGTGTTCGGTTGTTCGTTTGGTTACCAGTTCGTTAAGGTGCTAAATTACGCAGTTTAGTGTGTTATGAGATACCTTTTATGACAGTTTTCATTCCTGACACTTTGCAAGTTATTCTGGGCAATTAAACCTTATTTCTGCATTGTATTTTGTTGTTAAATTGCTGAATTTTGCTGAATTTTGCAAAATTATGCATTTATGGTGTGTTTCGGGCACTTTTTGGTGTTTAAATCGTCACTCGAAAGGCAGTTTTATAACCCTTACTTTCCTACATAGTATTCTAGCATAAACTTTGGTTCTGAGCCTCATTCTGTGTCCTAACATGATGTCTGTCTGAGTACTGAACTCCCGTCAGTACTACTTGTTTTTCTGATCATTGTGCTAGTTTGTTCTGTGCATTAATTGAACTGTTTCGGGTTGCATTTAACAATTATAAGTAACATGCAACATGTAATGTATTTGTAAGTTTTTTAAAATAAATCATGAAATCATTCATATCATAAGTTCAATCATGCACAATCATATAGTACAAATTACTGTTCACATCGTACCGAATTACATGAAAAAGTGCCAGTTGTCACATTCTCCCCCTGTTAAAAGAATTTCGTCCTGAAATTCAAGCTGCGTTATCGGTTGCAGGGGAGTTGTGAAACAAATGCGGATACTTAGACTTGATTTGGTCTTCACGTTCCCATGTAAACTCTAGGCCATGACGTGAATTCCAACGGACTTTGACGAGTTTAATACGACTCCTCCGTGTTTTGTGGACCTTCCAGTCCGTAACCTCAACAGGTTCTTCAGTAAATTGGAGTTTTTCGTTGATGTGAATCTCGTCTGCGGGAATGACGATTGTTTCTTGAGTAGGACTCTTCTTGAGATTAGACATGTGAAACGTGTCGTGGACACTGCTAAGTTCTTCTGGAAGCTTTAGCTTGTATGCAATGGTTCCGATTTTCTCCAAAATCTGAAAAGGACCAATGTGCCGTGGGTTCAACTTTCCACATTTTCCAAACCGTACCACGCCTTTCCAAGGCGAGACATTCAACAAGACCTTATCTCCAACTTCAAATTCCAATGGTTTTCGTCGCTTGTCGGCGTGACTCTTCTGTCTATCACGTGTTGTCTTGATACGATCACGTATCTGAGCAATATTGTCTGTAGTTTCCTGAACTAACTCTGGACCGATAAGCTGTTTATCTCCGGTCTCCGCCCAACACAACGGGGACGACACTTTCGTCCACATAAATCTTCAAACGGGACGGCCTGAATGCTGGTGTGATAACTATTATTGTAGGAAAACTCCACTAAAGGAAAGTGAGTATCCCAACTCCCACCAAAGTCCATCACACAAGCTCGTAACATGTCTTCCAAAGTCTGTATCGTTCGTTCACTTTGGCCGTCCGTCTAAGGGTGAAAGGCAGTGCTAAGATTCAGCTGTGATCCGAAAGCCTTCTGAAATGTCTGCGAAATCCTTGACACAAAACGACCATCTCGGTCGGATATGATGGAAACAGGCACTCCATGACGTGCCACAATCTCCTTGAGATATATTTCTGCTAATTTCTTCGTGCTATCTTTCTCGCTAATCGGTAGGAAATGTGCGGACTTCGTGAGTCGATCAACAATTACCCAAATCATATCATGACCACTTTCGGTTCTCGAAAGCTTGGTTATAACAACCCTCCTGAAATTTTTCTGACGCCCTAATATATTTTAAAATATTCCCATATGTCTCAAAATACACCCCATACGTGAAAACCGAGCCCAAAATATGAAATGTCATTAAAAATAATTAAAAAATAAATTTTATAGGCTATCGCGGGGCGCGTAGCCTTTGGCTACTGCCTACGCGGGCCGCGAGAGATCAACAACGAGGCCGCACCTGGTGGTGACACGTGGCAACACGTGTTGGACCTATTCGTGGCCCAGATCAGCTATGGCCTAGACCCCCTACTACGCGGGCCGCGTAAACCCAGGTCTAACCTTACGCGGGCCGCGAGAAAGTGAAAATCAGGCCCTACAAAATAGCAGGCATCGGATCTTCAGAAAATTCGCTCAAATCTCGACTTTCTCTCTCGAATTTCTTATAGTAGGCACTATACTCGGGTATAATATCCCCCTAATTAATGAAGTTCTGCTCCATTGTAAGTATTATAACCCCGGTTCCGTATTAGATATGCTGCCCGATTGATCCAGGGTTCCGTAACGACTGTCGTGGTTCTGCCCGACGTAGTTGTTGGAATGCCGTCTCGGGGAGGGTATCGTTAATATAAATAAAGGGTTATTATACTAACATATGTACATTTGTGTAAATTATAGATAAATCACCAGGAAACCTTAGAAAAAATCTAAGACAACAATGTGAGTTTATCCTCTTTTTGTAAACCTTTTTGTGAACTGTTTTACAAAACCTTAAATGCTTTACAATATTATTAAGCAGTGATTGAGTCTTTGTAATTCTTCAATTACTGCCGGTATGTTGGGGTTTTGTATACAAAATGTGGAACACGTTACAATTGGACAACGAGTTAGCCAATGTGTAATATGACCCACCAGTCAGGATTGACAGTACTAAATGTGTAATTGTGTAGAAATAAAAAATGTGATAGCTCTCAATACTGTGTTAATTGATAAAACTCTTCTTAATTCAACTGGGATTCACTCACCAGTATTTCCCACTGACAAATGTTTTTAAAACGCGTTTCAGGTAACAAAATGTGAAAGCCAAATTAGAAGAAAGCCAACTTGAGAGCACTGACGGCTTGGAAAAATGTGGCTATAAAAGTTACCTAAAAGACGATGTTTTAAATTCAATAAAATAGGGTTTATCCCTATGTTGTAATAAGAAACTTGGGCTTTACCCATGTGGTTATTAATATAAAATATGGTGGTTTTACTCTGATAAACATTTCCTAACTACGGTCCTGATGAAATTTCCGCTGCCAAATTAATAAACAAAATGATACCACCGACACTGATGTTCGTGGCCGCCCGTTCCCGGGACAGATAAGGGGGCGGGGGTTGGGACAGAAGGTGGTATCAGAGCTAAGCCACTGATTCAGCCATAGAAGTGTTCTGCTGACATCAATATATTATCCAAATTGTTGGAAATAAATTATGAAAATACGTGCATATCTGTATTTTATTGTTATGTGTTATTTGACTATTTGTTAGTTTACAGTATGAGTGATCAAGGACGCTTGGACGTGTATCGTCAGTTGTCCGATTCACCTAGGAGTGAATGAACTTCTTCCCAGCCTACCCTCTCTGGGTATTCTGCTGATCAGGAAGAAGGGATGTTTGTCTTTAAGGCTCAGTCCGAAGAGCCATTCCCTCAGAAAAAGAGAGGATGGTTCAGTAAGGGAGCATTCGAGCGTAGGAAAAGAATGCGAAAGTTGCAACAGCAAAGAGTCCTAGCAGCCGCTAAGCGAGATTCAGATGCCCATACACAGGATATGCTTAATAGGAGCTTAGCTAATTTTCATATCCTAGCAACAACTGTTGCCGACCCAAATCTTGAACAACTAGTAGCCCCACAACCCTTACCTTTGTTCCCCACTCAACCGATGGAGGTAGAAATGCGTGATTTCAACCCTGAGGAGATACCTAGGATACCAGCCCCTAATCCCTTAGACCCAAATTATGATCCATGGTTCGATGATCTTAGGGATTATGTGCCACGCTCCCACCTAAACGACGAAACCATGCCGAACTTAGCAGCATATCCAGGTCTGGACCCTCTAGATCCCTACTATGAAAACGATGAATACATTAGGGAGATCTTAGAAAATTCGTACCCTCAGGAGAAACCCATGCCCCAGTACCCATACCCAGTACCATTACCTGCACCCCCAATGAGTGCAGAAAATGTGCATGAGCTCCGAACTTTCGGAGAAGAAATCCTAGAGAGTAGTGAGAGGATGAGGCAGGTAGGAGAGCGACTCGTCTAGAAATATGAAGGGCGCAATATGGATCACTGGATGAATCCAGACCAGTGATGGTGATGGTGAAATTGGTAATAATAATAATAATATATAATATGTTTGTATGTAAAAAAAATATAATATATATATATATATATATATATGTGTGTGTGTGTGTAATAATAATAATATATGTTGTAGTATAGACCACTTTGTGGTTAGCGATGCATAGTAGTATTGTAATTTTAATTATAGTCTTAGTGTGTATTGGACGCATACTATAATAGAAAAGAGTAAAGTCGCAATGCTCGACGTTTTCGATCAAAATGCGTGTCATGTGATTGATCATACTAAGATATTATCTTGTGATATTAATACGTGATAATTGTTTAAAATTCAGATGAACGGCGAAGTGAATCAGGAAAATCTGAATAACGATAACCAAAGTAACAATAACCCAGGTAACGATAATCCGAACAACAACAACAACGGAAAGCAAGTGGATAACAATGCCATCCAACATGTAGTGACACAAGGAATAATAGATGCGATGCCATATATTATTCAAACGGTTAGGGAAGCAAAAAATAAAATTAAACATGATAGCAAACGACCCTCTGAACCTGCAAACAGCATAAACAATGGACCCGTACTTCAAGTGCCCATTCCCAAAAGAAGAAGAACCGTGTCTTACGGTTGTTCTTACAAAGAATCTGGTCTTGTAAACCAATGGAATTCTCGGGCAATGAAGGGGCCGTTGCAGTTCTACGCTGGATAGAAAAGACTGAGGCAGCCTTAAGAATAAGTTGTGCGGAAGATGATAAGATAATGTTTGCTTCCAATCTGTTTAAGAATTCAGCACTAGAATGGTGGAATACTATCCTCCAGACTAGAGGAAGTGATAGAATTTACAATATGGAATGTGAGGAGTTTAAAAACATGGTAGAAAGGAAATTCTGCCCTCCTAATGAAAAAGAACAGATAGCAAACAAGTCCTTAAACCTTAGAATGACTGGTGTGGATAGTAAGGGGTACACTAAGTTATTCTTTGAATATGCTAGAATAGTGCCAACCCTTGCTTCACCTGAACCAGTATTAATCTCCCGTTACATCTGGGGATTAATTGGACAGATAAGGCATGTAGTCAAGGCAGCTAAACCCCAAACTATAGAAGAAGCTCTAAAACTAGCCAATACCTTGACAGATGAATTAGTCCGTACACGAGAAGAGGATCAAAGGAGGAACCTAACCCAGAAGCTTACACAAGAATTCCATTCTGGAAATTCTAACCGTGGGAAAAATGTAGGCTCTACCTCTGCACCCTACTGTAAGAATTGCAAAAGGAAGCATTCAGGAAAATGCTCCATATACTGTAACTTCTGCAAATTATCAGGACACCATGAGGAAGATTGCAGGAAAAAGATTAGCAACAGGATATGCTGCAATTGCGGAGAACAAGGCCACATCAAGCCAAACTGCCCGAAATTAGCTCCAGTCACAAACACCAAGAATACTAAAAATGCTAGAGCATTTGTTCTAACTGCAGAATAAGCAAAGATGATCCCGGATGTGATCACTGGTACGTTTTTATTTAATGATGTTTTTGCTAAAGTATTATTTGACTCTGGTGCAAACCAAAGTTTTATTAATACTTCATTTTCTAAATCAATCATTAACTAAACTTCCACAAGAATTTCTAGTAGAGACAGCCAATGGGGAAACCATTAAGATTTCTGAAATCTTGCAGGGAGCAAGAATAGAAATTTTAAATCAAAAATTTATTGCAAACCTTTACCCCATGAATCTGGCAGGATTTGATGTCATGTTAGGAATGGATTGGTTAATAGCCAATAAAGCCAGTATTTTGTGTGATCAAAAGTCAATTCAAGTAAATTCACCAAGGGGTGAAAAGATCACAATTAAAGGATATAAAACATCTAGATCCACTAAATTCATCTCTGTGATGAAAACAACAAGTTACATAAGAAAAGGATCATTAGTGTATTTGATTTCTATAATCACTAACACTAAAGGAAAAGAATGAAAGGATATTCCAGTAGTATCCCAGTTTTCAGATGTATTTCCAGAAGAGCTACCAGGGCAACCTCCAGATAGGGAAGTTGAATTCAGAATCCATTTAATACTAGGGACAGCACCAATTGGCAAAGCACCTTACCGTTTAGCACCCGCATAAATGCAGGAACTAAAGGAACAAATAGATGAATTGTTAGAGAAAGGATTCATACAGCCAAGTTCATCACCCTGTGGAGCGCCGATCCTATTCGTTAAAAAGAAGGATGGATCAATGCGTATGTGCATTAACTACCGTGAATTGAACAAGGTCACAATTAAGAATCGGTATCCATTACCAAGAATTGATGATCTGTTTGATCAGTTGCAAGGAGCACGATTTTTCTCAAAAATCGATTTAAGGTCAGGATATCATCAATTAAAGGTACAGGAAGAGGACATTCCTAAGACCGCTTTCAGAACAAGGTATGGCCATTATGAATTTACTGTTATGCCATTTGGTTTAACCAATGCCCCAGCTGCATTCATAGACATGATGAACCGAATATGTAAGCCATATTTGGATAAATTCATAATTATCTTTATATATGATATTCTCATTTACTCTAAGAGTAAAGAGGAACATGCAAAGCATTTGCACGCACTTCTTAGTTTATTGAGAAAAGAGAAGCTTTATGCTAAGTTTTCGAAGTGTGAGTTTTGGTTAGAACATGTATAATTTCTCGGACATCTAGTTGATCATGAAAGAATTCATATAGATCCCACCAAAAGATC
Organism: Helianthus tuberosus; assembly: GCA_030545235.1. Classification (NCBI taxonomy): domain Eukaryota; kingdom Viridiplantae; phylum Streptophyta; class Magnoliopsida; order Asterales; family Asteraceae; genus Helianthus; species Helianthus tuberosus. The sequence goes on along the minus strand of JARYGA010054569.1, from coordinate 32,923 downwards.
GAGGCGATAACCAAATGGAAAACCCCTGAATCACCAACCGAGGTTAGAAGTTTCTTAGGATTGGCCGGTTATTATAGAAGATTTATTCAAGATTTTTATAGAATAGCCATTCCCTTAACTAAGCTAACCTGTAAATCTGTTAAGTTTAAATGAGAACCAAAACAAGAAGAAGCCTTTAGAACCCTTAAGCAAAGATTAACCCATGCACCCATACTAGCGTTACCAGAAGGAACTGAAGATTTGGTAATCTATTGTGACGTTTCTAAGTTAGGTTATGGATGTGTGTTAATGCAACGTCAAAAGGTTATAGCTTACGCTTCTAGACAGCTTAAGAATCATGAAGATAATTATTCAACCCATGATCTAGAGTTAGGAGCTATAGTTTTCGCCCTTAAGATTAGGTGACATTACCTATATGGTAGTAAGTTTACCATTTTCACAGACCATAAGAGTTTAAGGTATGTCTTCGGGCAAAAGGAGTTGAATATGAGACAAAGACGCTGGATGGAATTACTTAGTGATTGTGATATCCAGTATCATGCAGGAAAGGCAAATATAGTTGCTGATGCTTTAAGCTGAAAGTATCATGAAAAGCCAAAAAGAGTACGTTCACTTAAATTAAATCCGCAAGTAGATTTAAATGAACAGATTAGAAAAGAACAAGAATTAGTAATCAAGGATGATACTGAGAAGTTAAAAGGAATGATTAAGGAATTAGAATGAGGAATAGATGGAATTTGGAGATTCCATAAGAAAAGGATGTGGATACCTAAATTAGGAAACTTACGCCACCGTATATTAGAAGAAGCCCATAAGTCTAAGTATACGATGCATCCTGGAATTGATAAGATGTATCAGGATTTAAGAAAGAATTTCTGGTGGATAGGAATGAAAAATGATATAGCAGCATATGTTGCAAAGTGTTTAACCTGTTCACAAGTCAAAGCTGAACATCAGAAACCTTCAGGTTTATTGCAATAGTTAGAAATGCCTGTTTGGAAATGGGAATTAATAACAATGGATTTTGTTACTAAATTACCCAAAACAAGAAAAGGTAATGATACAATCTGGGTGATTGTAGACAGGCTAACCAAGTCAGCTCATTTCCTACCAATGAAGGAAACTTTCAGTGTGGAACAATTAGCTAAATTATATGTAAATGAAGTAGTTTCTTTACATGGAATTCCTCTATCAATTGTTTCTGACAGAGATAGTCGTTTTACCTCTCATTTTTGGACAAGTTTCCAAAAAGCAATGGGAACCAAGTTAAATCTAAGCACAGCTTATCATCCTCAAATGGACGGACAAAGCGAAAGGACAATTCAGACCATGGAAGACATGCTTAGAGCTTGTGTAATTGATTTCGGAGGTAATTGGGACGATCACTTACCATTGATAGAATTTTCTTATAATAATAGTTATCACACAAGTATCAATGTTGCACCATTCGAAGCACTTTATGGACGAAAGTTCTGAACGCCAGTCTGTTGGGCAGAAATTGGAGAAAAGCAACTATCTGGACCTGAGATAGTACAAGAAACAACAGACAAAATCATTCAAGTCAAGGAACGACTAAAAGCAGCACGTGATCGACAAAAGAGTTATGCTGATAACAGACGAAAGCCGTTGGAATTTCAAGTAGGAGATAAAGTGTTATTAAAAGTCTCTCCTTGGAAAGGAGTGGTAAGATTCATCAAGAGGGGAAAGCTAAGCCCCAGGTATATTGGACCTTTTGAGATTATTAGAAGAATAGGACATGTAGCCTATCAGCTACAACTGCCAGAGGAAATGGCAGGAATACATGATGCCTTTCATGTATCTAATCTCAAGAAATGCTTAGCTGATGAATCACTGATAGTACCTGTTTTGGTAAAAAATTACCGAAGCAATTAAGTGATCAAATTAGTTAAGTGAGGTAGTGTGCTAAAAACGTGTGTTGAAAATATGCTAGTTAAGTTGTTTATAAAAACAGGTTCAGGATATAGCTCAGGATATTGAGCTATACCTATGATCAAACAATGAGAAAAACTGTAAAGGGTGACACGAGATATATGAGGGAAGCCCTTGATCAATCTAGATCGCCGGCATAAAACCTCGGGAGCTGATAATCGCAGCTGCCTTGTTCTTCTTATTGCTTCAAATATCAGGATACAGTGCATGATATAATGCGGATCAACTAAGTGTTACAATGCAATTCGAGTACAAGTGTTAGTGCGTTGTGAGTGTTAGCAAGTAGAGAGAAAGAGTGTGCGAAAGCTTGTGTGTCTAATCTGATCCGATCAATCCCCTTTTATAGTAAAAAGAAAGCAACTAACTATCCTACTATTTCGGGATCCGGCGAATATTCCATATGTGGACGTTGTAGTCCACGTCTTCTGGCTTCAACGTTCGTATTATAACTGATTTGCCCGAGTCTTGAGGAGAAGAAGTCCACCTGACCGTTGGAGACTGGTTACAATAACCTGCACGTGGGTTAATTGGTTACTACTAGGATATCACATCAGGATGTTACCAATATCCCGATCCAGCATCCTGGCCACAAACAAAAGAAACATAGTCAGTATATTAGCCAGGATATATGAGCAGAAAATCGCCCATAACAATTGTCCCCAAAATATATATGTTGGTATACCAATTCCAACGGATATATTTTAAATCTTATCCCTTGAATCGTGATTATTAAATTGAAACGACGGTCAAGATAGCACTATGTAACTTCCAACGCGGTTTTCACTCGATGGATATCTATTACGCCCCTATATCTTCTCTCTTTTTGTTTGAAAACCAAATATCATCAACAGATTCTCCAGGTAATTATTCATTCCTTCCTCATTTCCTGTTAATTTCTTTATTCTACTTCCAATGGCCACTAGAACCTACTCTCAAACCGGTGAATCGTCGGAGACCTTTGTCCAGCAAAACCTTCTTAAAAATCCTGAGAAGGAGATCTGTGCCTTTGATAACGCAGACATTGCAGCGTTGAGAGCCTCCGGCGCTTTCCCCGATGGCACAATTATTAGGTCATTTGATCGATCAATTCGATCGGATGTTTCTTCTACCGATTGGGTCTGTTTTCCGTCATACCCTTTCTCGCTAGGTCTTTGGTATCCATTTACTGAATTCATGATGCAGTTTTTCCGAACCACTGGTATTTCCTTTACCCAAACAATGCCCATGGTTTGGAGAGTACTAATCATACTCAACCAAATAAAAAATCTTCATTGTCCTGACCTCTGCATCGAGGATATCCCGATTGCTTACCGCCTCCGATCATACGGTTCCAGTCGGTTTTTACTCTTTTCAACTTCTAGCAACCCCCTCATTCTTAAAGCCACCAAGAACGAGGATGGATGGCAACGTAAATTCTTCTTCGTTAAGCGAGACTCCATCTATGAGGGTGCTAGCCTTCCGGTGGAGTGGTTAACCACCGGTAGGGTTTAGGGTTTCAAGAATATCCCCAGATACTTCCAGGCCTTTATCCTATGCTAATATTTTCTTATTTGGCCTTTATGCAGTGAACTTTAAAGAAGTGGCCCCTCCTACTGCAGAATCTGAAAAAAGAATCAAAGCAATTTACCAGTTACCGGAAGGTGACATGAGTTTTTCCACACACCTCCCAAGTTCCAGTCAATATTTATCATTTGATATGTCTGTTAAGGGTTATCCCGCAAATTACTAATTTATATAATATAACGAAATAGCGGTAAAGATTTAAGATTTCTCTTATTATGCAGCACCAGCAAAAATCCTAGAAGTCTTTAACCTTGAGGAGCTGGACAGTTACTCCGATCACGTCCAGGTCAAGAAGGAGCCCAGTCCTAAGGCTATGGCCTCATCCAAGCCCAGCAGCTCCAAAGCCATTATCATTCCCAAGCCTTCGCCAGCTACTAAGCCCCGGAGTTCAAGTTCTCGTAAAAGGAAAGAGACTGATTCACCTACCATTTCTGATACGTTCCCCTATGAGAATCATGGGTTTATTGAGGCAAGCGGGTTCATGACTTCCTTTCTCAACCAGGTATAAATTCCTATTCCATATCCTGTACATATACATCAAACCAATATCCTGGTTATCATAATACCTGTGTCTTTGGGTGTAGGGCCTCAAACGTCTGGTTCATTTGTATCAAGAATCCTGTGGGCTCAACAAGATGCTCGAGTCCAAGCTGAAGAAAGCTGAGGTTACCATTTCCGACCAAGGTATGATTGCTGCTGCTAAAACTTGACACTACGAAGACAAGTTCAAGACCATGACTCAGGAGCATCAGGCTACTCTCAAAAAAGCCACTCATGAAGCCCAAGCCCATCTGGACGCTGCCCACGCCCAACATGAGCAGGATATGGCCACTTACCGGGAAGGCCTTAAAAGCTCCGTTGTCGTCTCCCTTCTGCAGGCTCGGCTAAAAATGGCTTACGAAGCCAAAGCACTAGGATTCGAATGCCCTTCTTGGAGCGTCGACGCCTGGGAGACAAAGCTGAGAAGTCTTGGTGGTAATCCCGTGGAGCATCCCGTTAAATCTGCGGCTGTAGGGTCTTCAAAAGCGATGGAAAAGCTAACGGGTGCTGACGACGAGGCTGAGAAGGAGGTTCAAGCTAATCCTGAAGTAGATGCTGGTGAAGACGCGATGAACGAAGAAGGCGTTGCCCCCTAAAACTCATTTCTTTTAATTTTGATGCTTATGTTTGTTTGAACAATTTTATTTCTTGCATTAAAACAATTTGATAACCAAAGGTGGATGAGTCCTAGGTTTTAGGATGAAGCCTTTGGTTATCAACTAGTATCGCTTATTCTGGATAGTACCACCTCCTTTTAACTTATTTGCTGTTGCCTTTCAGTTCTTTGTTATGCATTGCTTAGTTTAAATTTCAACTTTCCAAAATTAGTGCCATTACTTTTTGAAAATATCCTGATCAGTATATTCAGGGATATCCTACAAAGACTTTCGTCTAACAGGGTTTTTCAAAATTCAAACAATTCATATAAAGCTCTTAAAGAAAAAAGGACAGTTTATTCTACTTGTTTGACCAGAGTATTAGTTTCCAACCCAAGTATTATATCCTAAACATTCCAACCAAATATCCTGAAACATATTCCGAAAACTCATTTTGAGAATATATCCTAAGAATATATCCTAATTAGGATATTTAAGCCTTCTTCAAACATAGTTTCAAAAGTTCAAATAAGGTCTACAAAGGAAAGATCATACCAGGAATAGAGTGTAACCCTATTTTCGAGCTTCAATCCTTTTGCAATTTTCTTTCAGTAAAATGTCCCCAGTCCGAGGTACTTAATACACTAAATCCAAATTTGATCCTTCGAGCTTTACATAATCGCTTCAGAAGGAATGTCCCCTGTGCATAAAGTATTTGAACACTTAGAAATTTTCTGAACATCAATTCCAACCGTTTGAACAGTTCTTGTGTTACTGGGGGTAAACCCTAAAATATACTGGAGATAAATCCTTAGTATCCTGGGGATAAACCCATAAGTATCCTGGGGAAAATCCCAAATTTTCATGCGCTACAGGCGGGAGTGTATAAACGCCAAGACTTAGAAAGGTGATAACCTTTAAACCTTAGAGAGTATGGAAATACCCTTCCGTGAGAGAGGGTGATCAATCCTCATATACCTTTAGGATCCAGGATATAGCCAACAACAACGAAATTGTCAGCCACTTTTACATGGACTGGTCCCGCTATCTTGAACTATCCCTGGATAACTTGCGCTCCAGGCAGGGTGTTTAAACCCAATTCGAGAGAAAGGTGAATACCTTTAAACATGTGATGGGATCAGGATCCCTTAAACGTGAGAGAGAGGGCCAATCCTCTAATCTCTTGAAGTATCCTGAGTGTGTATCCTGGAGCTATATCCCGAAGCATATACTGCAAAACAACTGTAAACTAAGGTGGGTGTTAGCCTGGCTAACACCCCTCCGATGCTTAAGTCAGTAATGGGTTCAAAAGAATAAATAATATTAAAACATATTAAAAGAGATAGAATCCATACCATCCTGAGTTACAATTTAAATTCCAAACTCACTTGAAATAGAGCTTTAGATGTATAGCATTCCAGGATCTTGGTAGCATACCCCCTTCCATATTCTTGAGTCGGTATGCTCATTTTCCTGATTCTGATTCAATCTCATAGGGTCCTTCCCACTTCGGAGCCAACTTTCCATCAGCAGGATTAGTAGTATTCTGAAAAGCCTTTCTTAATACCCAATCTCCAACCTGGAACCTTCTAGTCCTTATATTCTTGTTATATGCTCTGGAAATCCTCTGTTGATATGCTGCCATCCTTAGTTTTGCTGCATCTTTTGTCTCATCAACAGTATCCAATTCCTGGCATAGGGCTTCAGGATTCTGCTCAGGATCCCGGAGGTTGGATCTCGCTGTAGGTATCACCATTTCTGTCAGGATCACCGCTTCTGCCCCAAACACCAAGGAAAATGGGGTTTGGCCAGTTGTAGACTTCACTGTCGTTCTATCAGCCCATAAAACAAAGGGTAATTCTTCTGCCCATTTTCCCTTCTTAGCTCCAAGCCTTTTCTTCAAGTTGCAGACAATTATCTTGTTTGAGGATTCTGCTTGTCCATTTGCTTCAGGATGTACCGGTGTGGATGTGATCATTTTGATTCCCCAACTCTTGAAAAAGTCAGTAGTCATCTTACTTATAAACTGAGATCCATTGTCACAAATTATCTCAGCTGGTACTCCAAACCTAGTTAGGATATTCCTTTTTATGAAGGATACTACTTCTTGATCTCTGACTTGAATAAATGCTTCAGCTTCGACCCACTTAGAGAAATAATCAGTCATTGCCAGCATGAAGACCTTTCCTCCTGGAGCCTTTGGCAATTTTCCTACTATATCCATTCCCCACTTCATGAATGGCCAATGGGAAGCAATAGGATAAAGTGGTTCAGCAGGTTGATGTAATATATTACTGTGTCTTTGACACGCATCACATCTTCGAGCATATTCTGCAGCATCCTTTCTCATCGTCGGCCAATAGTATCCCGTTCTTAATACCTTTGAGAATAATGACCTGCCCCCAGTATGGTTACCACAATCCCCTTCGTGTATATCCTGAAGCACTTCTTTAGTTTCGGGATCCTCCAAGCACCTCAGATATGGTCCTGCAAGAGATTTCTTATACAAGATAATATTTATAATAGTGAATCGTGATACCTTCATTCTAAAGGCCTTAGGATTTTCATCCTTTGGGATGTGTCCTTCCTTGAGATATCATATGATTGGAGCCGTCCAGGATTTAGGATCCTCCTCAAGATACTCATCATCAGGATTCTGAACACTTACTACTTCCTTATCCTGAGGATCCATCGTAGGATACAGGATATGTAATATTGGTATTCGGGTCCCTTCAGGTATCCTGACTGATGATCCAAGATTTGCCAAGGCATCAGCTTCAGCATTATCCTCTCTTGGTACTTGTTCAAGTGTAAAAATATCGAAATATTCTGCTAATTTTTTGAGAATATCGAGATACTCGATTAACTTCTCACCTTTAACTGCATAGGTCCCATTAAAATGATTAGTAATTAACAAAGAATCAACAAATACTTGTAAACTCTTGATATTCATGCTCTTAGCCAATTCTAATCCTGCAATTAATGCTTCATTATTAGTGGCAGGAAACTCACATCTAATAGCCTGTGGTAATATGTCCCCCTGTGGCGATTTTAGTAGTATACACAAACCTACACCTCTTACATTAGACGCACCATCAGTATATAATGTCCAGGATTCTAAGTTTTCTCCTAGCTGTTGTACTTCTAGGTCTACTTCACTTTGAATATCACTACTGAAATCAGCCACAAAGTCAGCTAAAGCCTGAGACTTTATTTCATTTCTAGGTTCATACACTAGATCATATGCACTTAATTTTACTGACTACTTAGCCATCCTACCTGACATCTCTGGTTTCCTAAGCACATTTTTTTACAGGATAGTTGGTTTTAACATGAATCCTATGTGTTTCAAAATAATGTCTAAGTTTTGTTGACGCCATAACTAGGGCTAATATCAATTTCTCTAAATGAGAATACCTAGTTTCAGCATCTAATAAACTTTTACTCACATAATAAACAGGATACTGCTGACCTTCATGATCCTTTACAAGGATAGAACTTACTGCATTCCCCGATACTGCAAGATACAGGGATAATGGTTCACCATCCTCAGGCTTCATCAATAGAGGTGCGGTTGAAAGATACTGCTTCAAATCCTGCAAGGCTGCTTCATGCTTTACTCCCCATTCGAACTTCTTGTTCTTCTTCAGGATATCATAAAATTCCTTGCATTTTTCAGAGGATCTTGAGATAAATCTATTCAATGCTGCTACTTGTCCTGTCAGTCTTTGAACATCTTTCATGTTAGAAGGTGATTGGATATCCAAGATGGCTTTGATCTGTTCTGGGCTTGCTTCTATCCCTCTTTTAGTCACCATATATCCTAGAAACTTTACTGCCCCCACTCCGAAATGGCACTTAGCAGTATTCAGCTTCATGTTATACTAATCCAGGATATCAAATGCTCCCTTAACATCCTGGAGGTGATCCTCAGCCTTTTTAGATTTTATTACCATGTCATCGATGTACACCTCCATAGTGTCCCCCAGCTTGTCTTTGAACATCATGTTCACCAATCTTTGATATGTTGCACCTGCATTTTTCAAACCAAAGGGCATAGCAGTGTAACAATAAATACCTGTTGGTGTCATGAAGGCAGTATCCTCCTGGTCTGAAGGTTCCATTTGGATCTGCTGGAATCCTGAGGATGCTTCCATGAAGGTTAACATCTCATGGCCGGCAGTAGCATCCACAATTGAGTCAATATGAGAAAGAGGAAATGGGTCTTTGGGACAAGCTTTGTTCAAGTCTGTGTAATCTACACAAACTCTCCATTTCCCATTTTTCTTCTGCACCACCACTACATTTGCTAGCCATCTTGGAAACTTGACTTCTCTGATCATTTTGGATTTCAATAACCTCTCTACTTCTTCTTGAATAATCATATTTCGCTCCGGAGCAAATTTCCTTCTCTTTTGTTGGACAGGCTTGAACGACCTATCAATACCGAGCTTATGTGTTATAATATCCTTGGATATTCCTGTCATATCCTCGTGTTTCCACGCGAATGTTGACAACCTGCATTTCAAAAAGTTAGTCAATTGATCTTCAATATCCTTAGGGATATTGGTTCCTACGAGCACCGAGACATCCGGATTATCCTGATCCAGGATAATTTTCTTCACATCCTGCTCTGAAGCCTCCATGATATCATGGCCTCGCATCTTTAATTGCTATGCTGCTCTAGGTTTTGTTAAGGGTTTCATTGAAGAAGAATAACACTCCTTTGCTTCCTGTTGATCACTTTCCACCTTGACAACTCCCCAAGGGGTAGGGATCTTGATGCATTGATGGTAGGTTGACTGAACAGCTTTCATATCATGGATCCAAGGCCTACCTAATATAATATTATAGCAGGATAAAGAGTCCATGACACAAAAGCGCTGCATTGAGTTGACCCCTTGAATATACACGGGTAACTTTATCTCTCCTACGGTATTCCAAGCTTCTCCACTGAAACCAACGAGCACAGTGGACTTCGAAGTAATATCCATCGGGGATACATTTATCCTCTTCAACGTTTCCAGCTGAATTATGTTGATTGAGCTGCCATTATCCACTAATATCCTGCGCACAAAATGGTTAGCAACATATAACGTTATTACTAAAGCATCATGATGAGGATCCTGGACAGTATCCCTGTCATCATTATCGAACGTGATCACTTTGTCAGTCGTGAGGGTTGACATCCTGGTTGGCTTATCTCCCCTCTCTGCTTTGGCTTCCTTTGCGTGTCTTTTCGCCGCAGAATATGATGTGCCGCAGATGTCGGATCCTCCTGAAATAAAGTTAATTATTTTTGCATTCGCAGGAGGTGATGCAGCCCATTCAGGATCCTTCTCAGGATCCCTTGCTTAAGAGATAGCTTATTTCTTTCCTTAAAGCGATGCAATCCTCGGTAATATGTCCGAAGTCCTCATGGAAAGCACACCATTTGGACTTGTCCTTCCAATCAGCCTTTTGTTGATTTTTCCGGGGCTATCTTGCTTTGTCTCCTAAACCCTGCATAGCATACATTAGTTCAGGTATATTAACAGAAAAATACTATTCAGACAACTCAGGATACTCCTCAGGATCCTCATCTTCAACAACATTCACTTTCTTGCTATCATTTCTGCCATACGGCTTTGATCAACATGGTTTATACGAGGACTCTGATTTCCTGTTGGTTGACTCATAGGTTGTGGAAGAATTCATCCTCTCTTGAATCTTTTTGTCATCCTCCAGCCGAATGTATCTTAAAGCCCTGTTACAAGCTTCGTCCAGATTCCTGCAGGGATTCATTACAAGATTCTGATAAAATTGAGAATCCTTTTGCAACCCCATCTTGAAGGCTTGCACAGCTGTTGCAACATCAAGATGTGGGATATCCAAGGATTCCCGACTAAACTTGTTCACATAATCCCTCAAGGATTCCTGAGGTCCTTGAGTTATCCTGTAAAGGTCACTGGTTAGTTTTCAAAACTCCGGCTGCAAGAAAATTGACAATTAAATAAATTAACTAAATGAGCAAATGAAGTAATTGAGTGAGGAGGAACGTTTAAGAGCCATTTTAAGGCTGATCCTGTTAAGGTAGAACCAAAACCCTTGCACATGCATGCTTCTTTGAGACCTGGAGGGATAGGGTTGATTTCCATCCTTTCCCTATACTGGGCAATATGCTCCTCAGGATCCGTAGTTCTGTCATAGAGTTTCATGTTGGGGGTTTGAAATCTTTTTGGGATTTTAGCATCACAAATAGGATATGCAAACCGTGATATCCTGGGACACTTCTGGAATTAGCTGGACCACCCCAGGCACACTGGATATCATGTCTTTTAGTTTTTGAAGCTCCCTGGAAAATGCTGATGTCATACCTGTATCCTGCAAAGATCCAACACCATTAATAGCAAGGGTATTATTATTAGATACATTACCAGTATGCGGATTCTGGCCATATCCTGAAGCATATCCTGAGCTTCTCACAGTTGATACTCTTACTGAAGAGGGTATCTCAGGAGTATGATTCTGGGAATGGCTAGGCACAATATTCCCCCGGTTATCCTCATTATAAACTGCAGAACTGAAGTTCAAAGCCCTGGGTTGCAAGGGAGTGACAGTATCTTCAGTAGGCCTACTTGGGCCGGATTTCAAGAGTTGTATCTCTCTCATCAGCATCTGATTAGTTTCCTGCTGCTGCCTCATCTGTTCCTGTACACTCCCAAACAAATTTAGAATTTCTTCATTAGAAGCCAAAACAGGACCAGATCCCTGGATATTGCGAGCGGGGATAACATCCCGAGCCACATGACTTTCAGTTCCCTGTGAAGAGGCTTGCATTCTCAGAGGAGGTGGTGGAAGCACCGAACCAATTATTGCAGAGGTTGTAGCAGACACGGTGGAAGAGCTCATGTTTGATCTCGAGGCCATTGAAAATAATGTAGCAAAAAGTTTTGAAAATAAAAAACCAAGTAATGATTTTGCAAAAGCTTTTAATAGAATTAGCACCACTTGCCCCACGGTGGGCGCCAAATTGTTTTGGTAAAAAATTACCGAAGCAATTAAGTGATCAAATTAGCTAAGTGAGGTAGTGTGCTAAAAACGTGTGTTGAAAATATGCTAGTTAAGTTGTTTACAAAAACAGGTTCAGGATATAGCTCAGGATATTGAGCTATACCTATGATCAAACAATGAGCAAAAATGTAAAGGGTGACACGAGATATACGAGGAAAGCCCTTGATCAATCTAGATTGCCGGCATAAAACCTCGGGAGCTGACAATCGCAGTTGCCTTGTTCTTCTTATTGCTTCAAATATCAGGATACAGTGCAGGATATAATGCGGATCAACTAAGTGTTACAATGCAATTCGAGTACAAGTGTTAGTGCGTTGTGAGTGTTAGCAAGTAGAGAGAAAGAGTGTGCGAAAGCTTGTGTGTCTAATCTGATCCGATCAATCCCCTTTTATAGTAAAAAGAAAGCAACTAACTATCCTACTATTTCGGGATCCGGCGAATATTCCATATGTGGACGTTGTAGTCCACGTCTTCTGGCTTCAACGTTCGTATTATAACTGATTTGCCCGAGTCTTGAGGAGAAGAAGTCCACCTGACCGTTGGAGACTGGTTACAATAACCTGCACGTGGGTTAATTGGTTACTACTAGGACATCACATCAGGATGTTACCAATATCCTGATCCAGCATCCTGGCCACAAACAAAAGAAACATAGTCAGTATATTAGCCAGAATATATAAGCAGAAAATCGCCCATAACAGTACCTCTTAAGGATATAGTGGTAAATGAATAGTTAAAATTTGTAGAAAAACCTCTACAAATTGATCTATTACGTGATATAGACACTCACCTAAATCAAGAACCCTAGCACAACCCTATTATGTGATAAAGACCGTCACCAAGGATTATACGAAGCAATAAACAGCGATAAAACAAATATCAAGCATGCATATACACCAAGTTAAAATTCCATAACTTTTACAATACAAGAAAAATCCATAAACCACGCCAAAAACCGAATAAAAATCCAAACTTTATTTAAACTATTGTCATGCCTAGGTAGTTAAAGTGTTTAGCCAAGAAACATGTTCAAAAATAAGAAACAAGGTTCAAAACAAGAATTCATCGATAAAGAACAAAGAAAAATAGAAAACAAGAAGATTCGGTAACAAAACCCGTTTATTCCTTGCTTTCCAAGCTTCCCGCTCGATCCCAACGATTCCGTAGTCTTTAATTCCTTGCAAAAGAAGCTTCACAATTTTCGTTCCCCACTGATGTTGTCTCCACCGAATTCGTCTGATCTCCCCCTCTCTGTTGTATGTGCGGCTCCCCTTTTTTTATATCCGTCCCATGTGTTGTAATCTGTATCCAATACAAATCTTCACACATGGGCCTCTTAAGTAGATCGAATGATGTTGGGCCTGCCTCCTAAATTAATTTATTCCCTCTTCGCGTGTCAATCACATATCCCTCCTATATAACAGCCGCCAATCCTCATTAAATATATATTCTTAGAATTGGAAGCAACTTCCAATATATGGCCTCCAAATAAATATATATCTCATGTGCTGTTCTTTATGACATTTTCGAAAATAATAAAAATAGCCCATCTCCTCCTGTCGTCTCATATCTCAAATATATAACCTTCACATGGCCCAAGGCCAATTACGTATCATGGAAAGATCAAAAAATGGCGGCCCACTTTCACTAGTAATAATATATATTGGCTAACATAGAGATAGCGGGCTCGGCCGGCCCACTCACAGAAAATAGCGGCGATTTTAGTTCGGTCTATGGTGATCCACTTTACTCAACTAGCTGGTTATTTATTTATTACTCGTTTTCGCTCCATTTGCACCAGGACCTCACAAAACACAAAATAATGTAATATAATACTAAAAATAAATAAATCCTACACAAATATTATACAATTTACACGGGACAAATATGTTTATTTTAACCTACGTCAAATATCCCCACACTTAACCTTTTTTCGTCCCCGAAAAAGAGTTGTGCAAACGGAATCATAGTCGGAATAGTCGTTCGGGACAAAAGCTTAAATTTCTTATTAAAAACTGAAACTTGTGTTAGCCGCGATTGCAAGTATTTTGATCCTCTTAAACCCAACCCGGTTCCAAGCCCTTATCATGCAATTTAGGTTCAAGTGCGCTCAATCTACCTAGGGTCTCACACTAAGAATCGCAAGTCCACTTAATCCCCCCTCAAGCTTATAGGACAAAATGAACAACCATTGGGTTATTTCCTAACCGCTTTATATCAAGATCAAGAGAGTTTAAAATCAAATCTATTCTTATTATTTTTTTTTCTCATCATTTTTTTTTCATCACTTTTTCATCTTTTTTTTTCTTTTTTTTTTTTCGAGCGTAGACGTTGCTTTCCCTAACCCAGAGGCATTCCAGCTGTAGAGTCGCTATCCCCAACTCGGATTACTTAGGCTTCGGTACTTTTTATTTTCTTTGCAAGGTCGATTTCACACATCCTAGAGATAATCCGGCTGTAGAGTCGCTATCCCCAACCACAGACTACATAGAAATGACTACTTTCATTCAGTTTCTAGCTCTTTTTTTTTACGAGATAATGACCAAAAACTCTAACGATCTTAGCTTATAACGGCATCCCTTATACTATTATTGTCGGTTTCAATTTCTCCACTCTCCCTAGATGAGAACCCACTAATAGACCGACAATTAGGTATATTTTAAGATCAAAGGAACCTAGAACCGAATCGAGCCTACCCGCACATCCCAAACTAGACACAAGCACAATTATTTTATCTCATATTATCATTATTTGAACCCGAACAAAAATCCGACTTTTCTATCATTTTCCGCTTTTATTTTGCAAACTTCTTATTTCAAAAGACATTTTCTTATTTTTTGAATTTTTTTTTGAATTTTTTTTTTGTATTTTTATATTTTATGACTCAAGACTCTACTAACTAGACACTAAACGATAGTTCTCATCCTCACACTTAAACTCTACATTGCCCTCAATGTAGGATGGAAACCGACTCAAAAACTAAAAATAACTAAGAAATAAAAAAAACAAGGGCAAATCGGAAAGGACTTAGCTGGTTTTATAACGCGTATGTTCCATAACTCTCGTCCAATCCAGCTCGATCGTATAGCATTTCGTTCGCGATCGGCTTTGACACTGACTGGTACACTTGATAAATGCCTGAAATTAGAACAGCAGCTCCAAAATCACCCGAATGGAGATTGAGTACGGGTGTTACATATTCAAACCTGCATAAACAAAAACAAGCAAAAACCAAAGCAGTACCGACTCTAAAAAAAACGACTCAAAAACAACTAATTTAGACTCATGGTACAAAATAAACGACTCAACGCCACAAACTACCGAAAATATACCAAATATATAAAAAATTACAAAACTCTACAAAACCTCCCCACACTTGAATTTAATCAGGAGGCTTCTCTTTGATTTGGACCCTATCTAACTCGTTTAATTCCACCCGATCCTCAAAAATATTTAAAAATTTAATGGTGGAATTATAAAAGATTTTAAAATTTTCAAACGGGTCTGACCACCAGAACTTAAACTTACTTGGCATTAACCGAATGTGTGACATGAAACGATAAGAGCGGTCGTGGTTGTCCTTCAATTGCTCCATCTTCTGTTTTGCCCCTCTTCGGACCCGGAACCATCTCCGGTTTCCAGGTTCTTTCTTTCTTGTCCTCTCCCGTGGCCTTGAATCTTCAGTTACCCCTACCACGGTCCAGCTGTGGTGCTCTTCCTCTTCCACCACCACTTCTTCTTGTTTGATGTCTATCATTGGGCTTCCTTCAAGTAAAGCTTCTAAGTAAGCAAGGTCTCCCTCCGGATCAAACTCCTTTACCTCTTAATCTACCGGCAACCCATCTAATTCTTCCATAAATTCATTTTCCCAGTACATCTTATCTTCATTAGATGGTTGCTCAACTTCTTCATCCTCTTCTCCTTTTCTTTTTATCTCTACTTTTTCTGCTTTACTATCCACATATCCCCATATCGTCTCCCCATCAGCAAGCTCGGGGATCACTATCGCCTTGTAATTTGAACTTTGAACTGTAATCCACTCATCATCATAATCGCCCCATTGTATTTGTTGCTTCTGCTCTCTGTTTCCCCAACCCATGTCCAACCGAGCAGTGATCGCACATTCTTCATACCAGTGCGGTCCACCACATTCTTCACACCTTGGATCCCTTTGCCGACTGAGGTCATACTCTATTATTGTGACAACCCTCACCAAACCAGGTATCCGTACGAACTAATTAATATTTAATTACTGCTTAATTACTGTGCTTGCTTACAATTGTGATTAATCTACTACTTGAATTCTGATACATACTTATACGTGCATCATACTTTACTACTGTCACTCCATTATTTACACAAAACTTCAGTGACAACCTTGATGCACAAAAGCACAGTGAGCACACTATATGGGATACCCAGTAAACATGCTGACATAGCCAGCATCAGACAGTTACCGTCTCTAAGGCCAGTATGAGCCGGGAATAGATTACTACACTAGTAGGGAGTGTAGGGAGGTGAGGATTGTAGAACTGCGTCACTAGGTGATAATTATAGTGACCGGATGTGCCTAAAACGTACTTTGAGTACAAAATTCTGCACTTTAAATATAAAAATTCAGCATTTTAGCTAACGAGTAAAGTGCAAAAACGCGGAAAAATAATACTAGACACTTTCCAAAGTGTCGGGAACTCTTTGTGTCACTAAAAATAATAATAACGACACTTTAAATGCTTATTAAGCACTTTAACGGATTAATATCCAACCGAACAACCGGACTTTACCCGGAACAT
The DNA here is from genome assembly GCA_030545235.1 of Helianthus tuberosus. Lineage (NCBI taxonomy): Eukaryota > Viridiplantae > Streptophyta > Magnoliopsida > Asterales > Asteraceae > Helianthus > Helianthus tuberosus. The sequence goes on along the minus strand of JARYGA010054569.1, from coordinate 16,428 downwards.
AAAAATATTGTCATTGACACTATTTTTTTCTTTTTCTGAGCCAGTTAGGGTCCCCGAATACCCTAACCCCCGTTATAACATGCAACACATATTATACACTAAACAAACTCCTAACTTAACATAACTTACCACTAATTATCTAGTTGAAATCCAACCCCAAACACCCCCCATGTAACCGAGTTCGGTCCCCCATAGGGGACATTATCTTACAACTTGATTATTTTATTTCCCCCCATGCCATATATCTTGATGACACAATTTCCTTTGGGTATTTAGAAAGGATTGGCCTATAAGTAGGAGCTTATGTCCATCATGACACTTCACAACACTTAACCAAAAATCAACTTCCTCCTTTTTTTTTTTTGCCTACTGCCGAGAGCATTCACTTCCATCCATCCATTTTTTTCAATTTCCTTCAAGTAAGACCAAGTACATACAAGTGTGAAGGGTCGCGTACAAGGAAGCTTGGTGCTTACGGATTGCCAAGGACCTCACCACAACGCTATTAACCGCCTATTTTTTTCGTCTAGTTTCTTCCCTAGCCTCGAGCTAGTAGTAAGTGTCTCTAAACATCCTCTTGTTCATATTTAATGTGGTTAATCAGAAATTTAACGGGTAAAAATTATGAACACTAGAGATCGAAACTAAAAGTCTACTAAAAATAATAAACATGGTGGTTAATGAATGAATGTTAGTGTAAAACTTTTGAAACTAGTTTTGTTATGATTATTTATTGTTGTTGGATACTAGTAGTAGTTCGGATCGTCATCTAACCCGGCTAAGTCATGTTCAAGAAGCATGAACTAGTGTATGTTAAAGTATGAAAGTGGTTAGATGATAAACACTACTACATATGAACATGAATTTGTGTAAAAGAATTTTTTTTGTAAAATGGAGTTCTAAACTAGTAGATCTAAAGATCTACAAGTGGTATTTTCGAAGAACCAAGTGTAAAATGAAATCATGTTTTAGAAGCCGGATCTTTCATAAACTAAAGGTGATTTTGGGAACACACAAGTGTGTAGACACTTATGTAACGAAAGGTTTTAACAAAGAAATGATTTTGCAATTTTGACTAGAAGTTGTAAAAATGTATTTTCTTTAAAAATAAGATTTTCGAGAAACCGATTTTAATTACAAAGATAGAAAGATCTACTAAGAATATTGGAAGATTACTACACGGTTTTACATAACCCACAAGTTCATGTGTTTGCGACTTACGTATATTTTTTACTAGTTTAGTGTTGAAATATTGTTTGTTGATGTTGGGAACATTGTTGGTTGAGTTTATAAAAGAAAATGATACGCTTGAAAGCGTGGCCACCTCCAGTTACAGAGGAAACTCTGGCGAAATTTTTACAGAAATATAAACACTTGGAAATATTTTTGGTAACAAGTGTTATGAGTATATTTTAACTTATTTTTCCAAACAAAGTTCGCCATGATTTTTATTACAAAATTTTCAAGTGTCGGAGGTGGGATTTTCACAAATAAAACTTGCTAAAATGTATATTTAGAATATATATTTTCATAACAACACTTGTGTAAATTTTTATGATCATTTTGTGAATTATACAAATATTATTTTTAGGGTAAAAATAATATAACTCGTATACACTGAATATTAACGACTCCAAAATAATACGAACGCCTTCACAATAAATATTTAAATTACACCGGTATTATTTATACCTCCCGAACCTTACAACGTAACTTACGTATTTTCTGAAAATACACATAGGTGTGTATTTTGACAAAGTATTATTTTGGAACATTATATGGAATAAAATATAATATTTTTGGGAAAAATATTTATATTTTGGAAGTAGAGTATTTTAGACAAATGAAATAAAATATATTTTATTAAGTGAGACTTAATAATATATTTCGAAGTTATACGAACGCACATGTATTAAATCCCCCATCCTTGGGAAGGAATATATTTACAAAATAATTACGAAATGTAATCACGAAATAGTTGCCTAACTATTTCCCAAAGACATTAAACCTTAAGCTAAGGCACGGCCGTCCGTCTAATAGAAGTTAGTACGTGTAGGTCGTCGCACAGCAGGTTGACTGGGAGATACTTTTTAGAGACGCACTTCGGTGAGTTCATGTCCCCCTTTTCTCTTAACTGTTTTCAGTTTTCTAAACCGCGTGGGTGAAATACATGTTACTATGATTACGAGTACTTTTTACATGGTATGGTTAGCGTAAGGAGGGTTACTACTTAGATCATGTGAGTGGGTAGGCGCAACTTGAGGCCATTAATCCTCATTGTAGGACCAAGGGACAGTAGCGGTAGATCTATCTGGGTGTAGCGAGCCCAGCCCCAGACTCAAGACAAGCCCAAAATTTCTCTTCTACCCATTCCATTTGGGTGTGTAAGCCACATAATAAAGAGTTTTGCTTGAGGACAAGCAAAGATTCAAGTGTGGGGGTATTTGATGTGTGTAAAATGCAACATATAAATTACATCAAATAAGGCATAAAACTAACCCTTTTTAGTACTAATGTTGGAAAAAGCGTGCTATTGTCTTCCTTTTGAATTTATAGGACCAAATGAGCTTAAATGAGCAAAAGGAACAAATATGCAGCAAAAACTAACATAAATACAAAGAAAAGGAATAAACGTGACATGTCCAACCCCTCGACAGCATCCCCAAGAGCAAAAACAAGAAACAGAAGGCTGACCACGACCCGTGCTCACTGGACATGGGGGCGTGGTCAGGTGTCTGCAGAAAGAACAAAGCTGTGGAAGCTTCTACGCCCACCACGGGGGCGTGCCCAGCTCAGCACGGGGCGTGGTCAACGTTAAGATTCGTAGAATCTTGCAAATCTTGGTAGTACAGATACGCTTCTGCACACGGGGCCGTGCCCGCTAGACACGGGCCTTGTTGAGCCCTATGCTGACAAAAGCAATTAATGAAAGAAGAGAAAAGGGATGGCAATGGGGGCGTGTCCGTTGAACACGGGGCCGTGGCCGGGATTCTGTTCAGGCTATAAATAGGGGTGCTTGGTTCACTTCAAAGGCATCCCTTGGCAAACCACCTCTATCCCACTTTGCCGCCACTCCACCACCACTACAACACCCACATCCACCACCATCATCCATCATCCACCTTAGAGTGTGTGTAGTAGTCCCGGGATCCAAGATTGATAGTAAGAGTTCTTGTCAATCAAATGCCATGTTTGGCTAAGTCTCTTACATCACTTGGTGAAGACAAGCATTTAATGTATTACTTTTGATTTTTAATCTTTTCGCACTTTTTATTTGATTTTGAATTAATGACTTTAATAACTAGTTTCTTATGTTGAAGGTGAAACTTCTTTATCATTTGTCTGTGGTGTCTTGGCACTACTTTACTGTCTATATAAAGTAAAAGATTTACACCATTCATATCTCTACGGTCTTTATAGAGATATGTTGGCTACCTGGTCGAGGGTTAAGGGAATGGTTTAGTAAGGTTCTTTCCTTTTTCAGTGTATAGATCCTGCAAGAACCTGGGTCAAGCTTACTAGGACCTCTTTCAATACCCACTGGTATTGGATGGCGGGGGTACGAATGGCTTGATCCCCTCATATGTAAACTACTATTAATACATTAAACCGGCTACTTGGGATTGTATCCCTGCTGACTCAAACCACTTAGCCGAGGGTAACGTCACCTTCAAAAGAGGGGCCTACCACTTTTCGCATTAATAACTTAATTAATTATCTTTCAATATTCCGACCCTTTGGGATTGTATCCTTGCTGGCTCAAACCACTTAGTTGAGGGTAACGTCACCTTCAAAAGAGGGGCCTACTACTATAACTAAGATAATCTCTTAAAAAGTGCAAAAGTGAGGAAATCATCAAAGGATACATTAAAGGCGAGTCGGATCCAAGTGATTCATCTTGTCTATATGTTTTTATTTTATTTTTATTTATGCATTTTTAGTTTTATTTTTCATGTTTAAAACCTTTTTCTCAAAAATTTTAGATTGATTAGACGTTGAGGATAAACCGGTATTAAAAGCTCTTGTGTCCTTGGACGACCTCGGTATCTTACCAACGCGATACTACGCTCACGATGGGTGCACTTGCCCATGTGTGTGTTTAGTGTTAGTAGAATATCGTGTTTTATAAATTTAAAACTTGACTAATGTGTAAAACGGGCTTAAAATATCAATAAAAGCATATACACCTTACACACACCATTACCCACATATGTAGCGATGTCGGCTTTCATCTTGGGCCACCAATAAAAGTCCTTCAAGTCTTGGTACATCTTGTCGGATCCAGGATGGACAAAGTACCTTGACTTGTGAGCTTCATCCAAAATAAGTGCGCGTAGAGCGCCGAAGAATGGTACCCAAATTCATTCCATGAAGTACAATGTTCCATCTTCCCTTGGCAACAATCGCGCTTCCGTTCAACGTAATGCTTCAGCTCGTAGGTTATCTGGCTTAAGCTCTTCTTGCTGAGCTTCACGAATCCAAGTAGTGAGATCAGTTTGTATGGTCATTTCTAAGGCTCGCACCCTTAGAGGTTTTGCGCGCTCCTTGCGGCTCAAGGCATCTACTACAACGTTTGCCTTGCCCGGGTTATACTTGATCTCACAATCGTAATCATTCAATAGCTCGACCCATCTTCGTTGTCTCATGTTTAAATCCTTCTGATCGAAGATGTGTTGCAAACTTTTATGGTCAGTAAAGATCGTGCAACGAGTACCATACAAGTAATGACGCCAAATCTTCAACGCGAATATCACCGCTCCTAACTCAAGGTCGTGCGTTGTATAGTTCTTCTCATGCACCTTCAACTGATGAGACGCGTACGCGATGAATTTGTACCGTTGCATCTACACGCAACCAAGACCTTGTCGAGAAGCATCACAATACACCACAAAACCTTCGGTACCGTCAGGTAAGGACAAGATAGGTGCATCACAGAGCTTATCCTTCAACGTTTGAAAAGCTGTTTCTTGTTTCTCTTCCCAATCAAATTTCTTATCCTTCTGGGTTAGGGACATTAGCGGCTGAGCAATACTCGAAAAATTCTCTATGAATCGTCTGTAATAACCCGCTAACCCCAGAAAGTGTCGTATTTCAGTTGGCGTCTTTAGGGCTTCCCAGTTTTTTGATCGCCTCAATCTTGGCAGGGTCGACATGAATTCCATTCTCATTCACCACATGACCTAGGAATTGCACTTCGTGAATCCAAAATTCGCACTTCGACAGCTTCGCATATAGTTGTTCCTTCTTCAAGATTTCCAAGATAGCTCGCAGATGTTGCTCATGTTCTTCCTTGGTTCGCAAGTATATAAGGATGTCATCAATAAACACAATCACAAACTTATCCAGATACGGCTTACACACCTGATTCATGAGGTCCATGAATATCGCCAGTGCGTTCGTTAAGCCAAACGGCATGACAAGGAACTCGTAATGTCCATAGTGAGTCCTAAAGGCTATTTTGGGGATACTTTCTTCTTGTATTCGCAGTTGATGATATCCAGATCTCAAGTCGATCTTGGAGTAGCAGCTAGAACCTTGCAATTGGTTGAACAAGTCATCAATCCTCAGCAAGGGATACCGATTCTTGATGGTTAACTTATTCAACTCCCTGTAGTCAATACACATACAGAATCTGCCATCCTTCTTCTTAACGAACAACACTAGAGCTCCCCAGGGTGGGAAGATCGGCCTAATAAATCACTTGTCTAGTAGCTCTTGTAGTTGGGTCGAAAGCTCTTGCATCTCGGAAGGAGCTAACCAGTAAGGTGCCTTTGCCACTGGTACCGCTCCAGGCACTAGGTCTATCCGAAACTCCACTTGTCGCTATGGAGGTAACCCAGGAAAGTCTTCGGGAAAGACTTCCGGAAATTATGAATCGCCTGTAGAACCCCGCATGACCAAGAAAGCTCCGTATCGCTCTCACCGAGGTGGGAGGTGGAAGTCGTGAAATTATGTCAACTTTAGCTGGATCGACCTCCATACCAGCACGCAAAATCTTATGTCCCAGAACTATGCCCTCTCTCACCATGAAGTGGCATTTTTCCCAGTTTAGGACAAGATTCGTTTCTTTGCACCTCTTCAACATTTTCTTCAAATTTTCCAAACAATGATTTAAGGAATCTCCAAATACCAAAAAGTCATCCATGAATACCTCCATAGAATCGTCAATCATGTCATGAAAAATCGCAACCATGCATCTCTGGAAGGTCGCCGGTGCATTACACAACCCAAAAGGCATACGCCGGTAGGCGAATGTACCAAAGGGGCAGGTAAAGGTAGTCTTCTCCTGATCCTCAGGAGCAATAAGAATTTGAAAGTATCCAGAAAACCCGTCCAGAAAACAGTAATTATGACTTCCCCGACAGACGTTCCAACATCTGGTCGATGAGTGGAAGCGGGAAGTGATCCTTACGAGTAGCATCGTTGAGTTTGCGGTAGTCGATGCAAACTCGCCACCCAGTGACGGTACGAGTAGGAATAAGTTCATTCCTATCATTTGGAACTACAGTAATACCACCTTTCTTGGGTACAACTTGCACTGGACTCACCCATACAGAATCAGATATAGGATAAATCAACCCAGCATCTAACAACTTAATCACTTCTTTCTTCACCACGCCTTGCATATTTGGATTCAACCGCCTCTGAGGCTGTGCACAGGGCTTGTACTCGTCTTCCATCAGAATCTTATGAGTACAAAAAGAAGGATTGTTGCCTTTGATATCCATAATCTTCCACGCCATGGCTTTCTTATGAAGTCTTAGAACCTCGAGAAACTGTTTCTTCTCCTCTTTTGCCAATGATGCTGAAATGATGACCAGCAAGCGACATTCCTCGTCTAGAAATGCATACTCGAGATGTGGTGGGAGTTCTTTTAACTCCAAAGATGGTGGATCTTCAACCGAAGGTTTTGATTTTTCATCATCTACATGGCCAATCTCTATAAACCGATCCGGACTCTAGGAACCATCATCACCAATCTGATAGACTGGCTGCTCGAAATCATGGCCCTCCTGCGTAATGCCAATTAGGTCCCCACACAACAGATGTGTGTCCGAATCAATCTCTTCAATAGTGCCTTGGAAATGACAGCACACACACGTGTCGACAATGTCGACATAATAAAGCATGTCATCGTGACTTTGCGGATGTTGCATTGATCTTTTAATATCAAATGTCACGTGCTCGTCATTTACTCGGAGCGTGATTTGGCCAGCTGCCACATCAACAATCGTCCTCGCAGTATTGAGGAACGGGCGTCCAAGAATCAATGGCACTTTTCAAACTTCGTCCATGTCAAGAATAACAAAATCCACGGGGAAAACAAATTTATCGATTTTAACAAGCATGTTTTCAACGAATCCACGCGGATATTTGATTGAATGGTCTGCCAGTCGAATACTCATTCTAGTGGGTGAAGGCTCACCCAGATCCAGCTTCGTAAAAACCTTATAAGGCGTAAGGTTGATACTTGCTCCCAAATCAGCCAATGCATGGCTAACAGACATATTTCCAATCAAACAAGGGAGCGTGAAACTGCCCGGATCTCCCATCTTCGTAGCCAGACGGTTTTGCAGAATGGCAGAACAACTTTCATTCATCACCACACAGGATATATCCTCGAGCTTCTGCTTATTCGAGAGGATGTCCTTTAAGAATTTCGCATACTTCGGCATCTGGGCAAGGGCTTCAACAAACGGTATGTTTATGTGCAGTTGTTTAAACAATTCAAGGAACTTACCGTACTATTCTTCATTTATTTGTTTCTTCAGCCTACCCGGATATGGAACTGGAGGAGTGTACTCTTTGACTGGCTCCTGGACTTGTGCTGTACTTGCTGGGCCACGCCAGGTTTGCACCTCGTCCGGTGTATCAGTCGGGACCGCTTCAGTGATCGGTGGTGAGTCCGATATGTTGGGTCCGGTAGTCCTACCACTCCTGATCATAACAGCATTTACATGCCCACACGAATTTGGCTCTGTTGCCCGGAAGACCACCCGGGGGTCTTTCAGACATAATCTTCGCCAGCTGACCAACCTGGTTCTCGAAATTCTGAATCGAGGCTTTTTGACTTCTCATTTCTCCCTCATGGGCTAGAAAACGATCTTCGCTTTGTTGATATCGTTTTTCAGCTAATTGATTTGCACTAGTAGAGCTAGTAAGAAGTTGAGCCATCATATCCTCCAGCTTGGAACTTGACTGAGGGGCTTGCTGCTGGGAACTACTCCCGGCGTCCTGATTCTGGTATGAGTATGGACGAGGCTGGAAATATTGGTTGTAAGGCTGGAATTGCTGACCATGAGCCTGCTGCGGCGCTGGAGCCCGCTGGGCAAATCCCAATGGGTTTTGATTACCCACATTCGCTCGCCACCCAAAATTTGGGTGATTCCTCCATCCCGGGTTGTATGTATTGCTGTAAGGGTTGTTCTGCGGCCTCACCTAATTACTCACAAAATCTACTTCTTCTTGGCCCTCATACATAACCCCCTGAAAGCATGCACCAAGCTCGTGTGACACTCCGCACTGGTCACACCCTGAACTAGCTTGCGCAGCTGTCTGGGATCTATCAAACTTCGCCGAAAGAGCCGAGATTTGTGCAGTAATGGCTGTGTAGTCATCCACAGCGTAAACTCCTGGGCGAGATGATGATGATGATGATGTCCGGCCTCTCTCTCCTTCTCGACGCGAGCTAGACTTTAATGCAGCCTTTTCGATGATAGCATAGGCTTCATTTGGCGTCTTCGTTCCTAGATCGCCTCCTTCATTCACATCTAATCTCTCCTGCGTGTCATAGTTAAGCCCTTGGTAGAACGTCAAGACCAACTGTCTTTTGGAGAAGCCATGATGTGGGACATCAAGTAACAAGTCCTTAAATCGCTCCCAGGCCACGTGCAACGACTCTCACTCATCTTGGCGAAAAGTCACAATCCGGTTCCTTAACTTGGTTGTTATCTCAGGCGGGAAGTATTTCTGCATGAATAACTCCGCCAGCTCATTCCAGGTCCTGATGGACCCTGCAGGAAGTGACATAAGCCAAGCTCTAGCTTTGTCACGCAATGAGAATGGAAACAACCTCAACCGAACAATGTCTTCCGAAACATCCCTAATCTTGAACGTCGAACATACTTCGAGAAAAGCAGCGATATGTCGTCCGGGATCCTCGTGCTCGCGCCCGTCAAACTGCACAGAATTCTGCACCATAATTATAATACTAGATTTAATTTCAAAAGTAGGTGCGTCTATCATAGGTCGAATAATGCTCGGCTCCAAGCCTGTTCCTCCGGGCTGATTCGACTCATTCAGTGGTCGCTCGTCGTCCGCCATGATTATATTTCCTACGTCCCCTGAGCCCTCGGCTTCAGCGGGTACCACCTGCTCGTCCTCACCTGATGCGAGTAGCAGCGCAACCGCGCGGGATCTCTCACGAAGACGTCTCCTCAGATCACGCCCGGGTTCGTTTGAAGGCTCAATAGTGTCGAGAGCGGGGGTTGAGGACATCAACCGCAAATGAAAAATTGACACAATGAATATTTTATTATTATAATAAAGTTGTTTAAAAAAAAATAGAATTTCTGTAAAAAGGGCTGAAAATTTTGTGAAAGTCTAAAAATAGGCCCGAAATTTTATAAAAATCAAAACAAATGAAATAATCGAATCGGCTAGTATAAAAAATGAATTTTTGTAGCCGAAAACTCAAAGAATAAACAAATAATTAGTTCGAATTCGAACAAATAAATGAAATGAAAATTTACAAGTGTTTAAAATGAGCCTGAAAACGAATAACTTAAATTAAAAACAGAAATATTAACAAATAAATAAACGAATAAATAATCAAGAAAATATTTACGAATATTCACAAGTATGTACACTGATAAAATAATGACTCGGGTCGTTCCTAAAGCTCGCCAAATCCCCGGCAACGGCGCCAAAAACTTGACGTGTGCGCGTATATACATATTTTACAATGAATTTTACACACGATTCGGTTTTAAATTTATAAAAATGATTTATACTTCAACATTAAAACACACACGAAAGGGCAAGTGTACCCCGTCATATATGTAGTAAAGTATCGGTAAGAACCAAGTATCGATCCAAGGATGCAGGCAGATGCAATAATACTAAACCTTTGTCATTAATTTCCCGGTAGAAAGATAAGTGTGTGATTTTCTAAAAGCTAAAATAAGCATAAACAAATATTTATAAAACCATAATAGACTCCAAATAAGAAAATAAATATATAGCCTTGCTTTATGCACAACCAAAGTATGTGAACTAAGTCGGTTTTGTCACTTAAAACACTTGGTCAATTCTCCATTTTCAAGACAATTAGTATCCCTTTCGGGAATCCTAACATGACAACTCTTTGGAAAGCTAAAACGATAAACACACTTTAACCACCTAAAATTGTTCTTTAACGCCCGAATGACAAATGTCTAAGGAAATCCCCTAAAGATAAGTTAGTCATCCGTTAAGAGTTTTCTAACCTCACTTAATCAAGGAAAGTGACACCGATAAACACAATGTAACCACCGAGACAAGCATAAACTAGATTAAATCACAACCGAGTTCATTTTTAAAATCTTGAACATAAATTCACCAAGCAAGCAATTTTGGCCTAAACTACTAACTAAGCTAACAATTTATGTCAAGAATTCATAACAACACCATTTAACCCGTTAGGGTCCTTCCGTGAGGGAAAGCCTTCTTGATTGACAATAATTATCCCTTATTAAACCACTAACCATTTCTAGTATCATGGTGTAAACATATTAAACAAGTTAAACAAGTTCAAAGTCTACTAATACATGATTAATTAAGCTTCTTCTTGCAAATATCTCAAATAACCACATACTAATCATCCAAGATAATTAACTATGATCAAGAATTCAACATCAATAAACAAGGTTGCAAACTAATCATCAAGGATTAACATAGAAAATGCTTCAAAGTGTCATTACAAACATAATTAACATACTAATGGTTGTTATTAAGCAAGGGATACTAGTGTTTTTGCCCTTAGGCTTACAATAATACATAATCATCAATCTAAATGCTTGAAACATGAACAAAAACATGGAAAGATTGAAGAATCAAACCATAAACAAGCACAAGATTGAGTATCCGGATAGTAACGGAGCTAATCGGCACAAAGTGGCTTGAATCCGGGTGAAAGCAAGTGCCTCTGGAGCCTGTGAATTCGCCTGATGAGCTCCCAAAAGTCCAGAATATCGAACTGAATGTTGCCTGCTGTTTTTTATATCTTTTTCAGATCGCACGGTCGTGCGATTAAAGTGCACGACCGTTCACTTTATGGTCCTGTTCACCATACTGTGTGACATCAGTAAATAATGGGCCGGTCTTCGTATTCGCACGATCATGCCATTGTTTGCACGATCGAGCATCTCCGAGAATATAATGGCACGACCAATTGCACAGGCAGTGCAGTTCCGGGCTGAGACTGGTCATCGCATCCGCACGGGGTGCCACCAGACGCATGGTCGTGCGTTTCCGAGGATGCCTTGCACTCCTGATCGCACTGGCAGTGCAACACCGAGCTGAGCCTTGATGTCGGATCCGCATGATAGTGCAATGAGTCGCACGACCGTGCAACTCGCCCAGGTCAGATTTTTCCACAGAATCTTCGTAGCTCTTCCCTTTCACCCGGAAAATCCTCGTTTTCATCTTCTTCTTGTTTGGAACGTTGTTTTAGGCCTTTAAACAAAAATATACCCGATTAAGTATCCAATTCTCGGTTTTACGACGAAAAACGCGTAAAATTGGTGTAAAATGGGGGAATAAAACATATGTAATTTGGTGAATATCAAACCTCCCCACACTTGAACCTTGCTTGTCCTCAAGCAAGCTAAAACTAAAATGTAATAAAAGATAGTTCCTAATGAGAACAAGTATTTACAAATTACCTACTAATACACAAACATACGGTTAGCCGGTTTCTCGAAACGCAACGTCAAGTGATTCAACCCAAACAAGCACATGCAAATATATGTATAGATAACCATAAAGCCGTGATTTTACTTTCGATTGACTTAGCAAGCTAATCTTCACATACCTCACAATGTTCACACACACTCGGTTATATTTGTGAAACATACATAAAATGTGTATATGTAAACACTCAATGTCTCGACAATGAAACGTGTAATATTATAAGATTGTCACAAGATCTTATCTCCACCAACTAACATGCGAAAAAGTGTAAATCAAGAGGTCTTTATCGGTTGTAACGAAAGGCTTAGGTGAAGGGTATGGAATGAGAATTTTAAAGTGACTAAATGGTTAAAACTCGGTGGTTACGTTTAACAAGCGTAAAACAATAAAACTATACATACTAATGCCTTAAAAAGACGACTTTTGTGACATCGAGCTAATCAACGAGATTTCATCATTATAGCATTTAAAATTGCTCGAATTTTGTCGACTTTACCCTATTTTAGGGTGTTTTATTTTCTGTTTTTCTGAGATTTTTTTATATATAATCTGATAGCTTTGTACAATGAACAACTAACTACAAGAAACGCTACTTAAACGATGATTTTAACCGAGTTTTAACACAAAAGGTTTAAAAACAAAAAGGCTAAATTTGGCTAAGTGGGTTAATTGGTTGTGTAAACGAAGGAAAAACACGGGAAAGACTCAACATGGTTAATCCTAATGGGTAGCGTAGGGTTTAGGGAAACATAAAACAAAGAACAAGGCTAACAACAAAGGGGTTTTCTAGGTGCCTCTATCATTGATACACAATTTCACACATTTACGGTCTTAAAAAGCATACTAGTGACATGTTCTAAACTACACGTGACATCCGGCTCACTCCTACTCCGAAATGAACAAATATATAACAAATTTAAGGCTCAAACATGCTCACATAATGGAAGGAATGGGTAAAAGTGTGAAAATTATCATGCAAGTCTTTCTTTGTTTGTCACGTTTTCTAGTTATCTTTTTCAAAATTTATTTGGCTTGTCGGGTTTTTATCATATCTGAAGCTTTCTAAAACAACAACTAACCGGTTTATTTACTATAAATATATACAATTTACTGATTTTTTTAGGACAAACAAAGTCAAAATGTTAAACCCCCTCCCCACACTTGAACTTCGCATTGTCCCCAATGCGAAACCCAGAATATAGAGAAAAAGGAGAATAACACTCCCCTGAAGATGATTGTAGATGAAACGAGGCATCAAAGCCGATTCTGTTGTGTGTTCCGGTCCAAGATGTGCTTCCAAGATCTGTATGGATGTCACAAGGCAAGGCAAAGCAAAAACAAATCAGGCAACACAAACCATGATCTAAATAAATAAAAAGCGTACTACTTATCCATACATAAACAAAGCAAATAAACTATAATGTCTGAAAAACAAAATACATAACCACGGGTGTTTGTGTCACACCCCAACCGATGACGGAATCATCGGGGCATGGCACTGAGCGAAACAGATTGTCCAGAAGTTTCCATAACAATTATCAATACCATTCAATTTAAAATAATACGTCCCATACCGTATCTCAAATAGTACAACAATTATTATAGACAAAACCTAGGCAAATACTCTGTTCCGACAACTCAGATTTCAAAATAGAGCAATTGTTTATCTGCTTCTAGAGACCCTTAATTTGACCACTACAGACAACTATTTGTTGGGCTCTAAAGCTTTATTCTAGCTTCAAATTCCTACCAAGTGTGCGTCCTAAGCACCTGTCACATACGTTAAAATAAAGTCAATACATATAATGTAAAGGTGAGCATACAAGTTTAATAATAGCATATAGAGTTCGAATTCGTTTACGCATAACCAGCACGTACACATAGTGAAATGAAGCACGTTAGTTAGCGACATAGATCCATCGATACCAATGACTGCGGGTTGACTGCCCGAGGCAGTTCGCAATACATGATTACCACCGTAATCTATGCAAGTAAAAGATCCTTAACAACCCCCGTGTGAACGGGTGCTGAGTCCAAACTATAGTACTATCGTTTCTAAGGCAGGTAGACAGCATTCCATGTGTAAACATAACAAACAAGCATTTATAAGCTACGTATAACATGCATTAACGGTTAGCGTTCAAATAGTATTGAGTAGTGTGATTGTTGTAGTTTGAATATTCGTAACGTATGTAACACCCAAAAGTGTGTAAAGCAAAAAGGGATCGAGTATACTCACAGCGATTGATGGATTGAAGGGAGCGCTTAGCGAGTAAGATTAGCCTGAATAGATTAGGTTGCATAACGATAAGTGATGCGTAAAACGAGGCAATGTATGAGTGGGTCGGATGGTAGTTCGATCGGATGGTGATCCGAGCGGACAGCAATCCGTGCGGATAACAATCCGTTCGGATGGTCATCCGGTAGGATAGGTTATCCGGTCGGATGACTATTCGTGTGGATTGTTTCTTCCTATAAGGTGAATGTTTTTGTGTATGATGGTTTGACTTTTGAAGTTTTCACTGTAGTATTTTGAAAACATCGAAGTATCTCTATCTTTCAAGTCGGTCGATCGGATGACAAGTCGTGCGGATGACAATCCGTTCGGATGGTCATCCGGTCGGACAGTGATCCAGTCGGACGGCGGCTTTGTGATGAGGTTACTTACTGGAGGCAAGTACAAGACTGAGGTGTCATTCGATCGGATGGCAATCCGATCGGATGGCAACCTTGTCATTGAACATGTCGAAAATTGTTTAAGTCTTTAAAGTCTTAGTATCTCATGATCCGAAGAGTAATCCAGTCAGATGGTCGTCCGATCGGATTGCAATTCGTTCAATACCCAAACTTTTAGATAAGGTTGTTTTAAAAAGGTGGGACCCAAGTGTGATCCGTTCGGATGACAATCCGGTCGGATGAACTATCTGTTCGGATGAACTATCCGATCGGACAGCAATCCGTTCAGATTGTTCCGTTCGTCCTACACTTGATCGTTTTAAAGGTTTGCCGATATATCGAGACACTTTGACAACGTGTTAGCCAACAGAACCCCTGTTTCGACCCGGATGACCAACCCGACTAGGAATCACCCTAATCCGGCCGGTTTTCGGCTCGAGGCGGTAGGTCTTGGCTAACCCGAAATCGGTAGTCTCGTTAGTAGAATCAAGATCTGAGCCAGTACAACACTTAGGAGACTAGATCGGGACCCGATTCTACCGGTTTTGAGTGTTTGAGTGTAAAAGAGTTGAAAGAACGTTAAAACCGTCTTTCAATCCTTTTCACCATTCTTGTGTCGAGATCTTTACAAGATCTTTGTATGTTTTGCGTGGAAATCGGTTAGATCTCGGTTTTTCTTGGTGGATTGAAGTCAAAACATGAAGTTCTTGAAGAACACATGATGACGTCACCCTAGAACACCCGAAATATAGTGATTTCACGGTTAAAAGTTAAGATTTAAAAGATAGAAAGGTGTAGGAGTGCGTGTAGATCATGAAAGTACAAGATTTAGGGCGAGATCTTACCTGGATCGAGAGAAATCGAAGAAAAGGTGAGGAGCACGAGTGGTTCGGACAGAGGGTTTCCAGAAATGGAAAGTGTGACAATGACAGAGGTATTTATAGGATTCCAAAAGGGGAAAGGGTTATCCGATCGGATGACATACCGCTCGGATGGCTTATCCGATCGGATGACATCCCGGTCGGATTACTCTTGTTTGCTGGCAAGGCGGCTATCCGATCGGATGGCACCTGAGTTGAGTGTTTGGCGCGACGATTTTCGATGTTTCAATTTCGATTGCGCGCGGCTCGCCACGATAGGGTTTCCTAGTCAAATTACTTTCAGTCCCAATCACTCATATCTCGCATAATCTATTTTCCACCATTTATCATAGTTCATTCACGATTCGAGTTCGATTGCAATTCGAGTTAGATTTCGAGTTTCGATTGAGTTTGCTTGATTATCACCACACAACATAAACAAACATACACAGGTAACACGTAAGGCACACACACACGTATAACAATAAGTAAAATTCGCGGCTTGAGTTGTGATTAGAAGTCGATTCGATTAGCGTAGCTTGATTATTGATTAGTTAACTTTATCGCATTGTTACTTCCTATAATTCACAGTCGTAAGTCGATTGGATAGCGGTTAACAAACATCGATTATTGTCATTAACAACACTTACTCCACATAATACGATTTAAATAAAGAAGTTTCTACGAGTCAAGTTGCGCGAAATCAGTCGTTGCCTTAGACCTTGACTTTGACCTTGGTTGACTTGACTTGTGAAAACATGGGGTGTTACAGCTTGCAATAAGAACCAAAATGAACACCCAAAATACAAACTACTTAAATAATACCACAACCACCAGCTCAGAACTCCACTACTACTCATCATCGGCACCCCACCTGTGCCCGACGTGCCTGCCCCGCCATAATCACCAGGGTTCCCGAATGGGAACTGTGGGGGCTCGC